>JAKTSJ010000064.1:0-59627 GCA_030580115.1 Kregervanrija pseudodelftensis | reverse complement strand
GTTGGAACGACCGTAACGATTTCAGTACCTGATGTTGGAACACCGCTTGAGTCCGTGGTTGTGAATGTGGATGTGAACTGTGTTGGAACCGATCCACTTGTGATGGTGGTGGTTGGTAGTGGGTTGGTTGGTACAACTGTCACAATTTCAGTACCTGATGTTGGAACACCGATTGAGTCCGTGGTTGTGAATGTGGATGTGAACTGTGTTGGAACCGATCCACTTGTGATGGTGGTGGTTGGTAATGGGTTGGTTGGAACAACTGTCACAATTTCAGTACCTGAGGTTGGAACACCGCTTGAGTCCGTGGTTGTGAATGTGGATGTGAACTGTGTTGGAACCGATCCACTTGTGATGGTGGTGGTTGGTAGTGGGTTGGTTGGAACGACCGTAACGATTTCAGTACCTGATGTTGGAACACCGCTTGAGTCCGTGGTTGTGAATGTGGATGTGAACTGTGTTGGAACCGATCCACTTGTCAACGTGGTGGTTGGTAGTGGGTTGGTTGGAACAACTGTCACAATTTCAGTACCTGAGGTTGGAACACCGCTTGAGTCAGTGGTTGTGAATGTGGATGTGAACTGTGTTGGAACCGATCCACTTGTGATGGTGGTGGTTGGTAGTGGGTTGGTTGGAACGACCGTAACGATTTCAGTACCTGAGGTTGGAACACCGCTTGAGTCCGTGGTTGTGAATGTGGATGTGAACTGTGTTGGAACCGATCCACTTGTCAACGTGGTAGTTGGTAGTGGGTTGGTTGGAACAACCGTCACGATTTCTGATGTGGTAGTTGGGTTACCGTTAGTATCGGTTGTGGAAAATGTAGATGTGAATTCGCTGGTGACAGTGCCACTGGTAATCGTGATGGTGTCCATTGGAGTGGTTGGAACAACCGTCACGATTTCTGATGTCGTAGTTGGGTTACCGTTAGCATCGGTTGTGGAAAATGTGGATGTGAATTCGCTGGTGACAGTACCACTGGTTATCGTGATGGTGTCCATCGGAGTGGTTGGAACAACCGTCACGATTTCTGATGTGGTAGTTGGGTTACCGTTAGCATCGGTTGTGGAAAATGTGGAGGTGAACTCGGTTGTGACAGTACCACTGGTAATCGTGGTAGTGTCCATCGGAGTGGTTGGAACAACCGTAACGATTTCTGATGTGGTGGTTGGGTTACCGTTAGCATCGGTTGTGGAAAATGTGGATGTGAACTCGGTTGTGACAGTGCCACTGGTAATCGTGGTAGTGTCCATCGGAGTGGTTGGAACAACCGTAACGATTTCTGATGTGGTGGTTGGGTTACCGTTAGCATCGGTTGTGGAAAATGTGGATGTGAACTCGGTTGTGACAGTGCCACTGGTAATCGTGGTAGTGTCCATCGGAGTGGTTGGAACAACCGTAACGATTTCTGATGTGGTGGTTGGGTTACCGTTAGCATCGGTTGTGGAAAATGTGGATGTGAACTCGGTTGTGACAGTGCCACTGGTAATCGTGGTAGTGTCCATCGGAGTGGTTGGAACAACCGTCACGATTTCTGATGTGGTGGTTGGGTTACCGTTAGCATCGGTTGTGGAAAATGTGGATGTGAATTCGCTGGTAACAGTACCACTGGTTATCGTGATGGTGTCCATCGGAGTGGTTGGAACAACCGTCACGATTTCTGATGTGGTAGTTGGGTTACCGTTAGCATCGGTTGTGGAAAATGTGGATGTGAATTCGCTGGTGACAGTACCACTGGTAATCGTGGTAGTGTCCATCGGAGTGGTTGGAACAACAGTGACAACAATTGATCCTCCGGAAGTGTATTCGATACTTTCAGTACCGCTGGTAATCGTTGTTGTGCCAAGCGTGTACTCAACAAAACCACAAGTACTGGTTCCATTGCTGACCCAAAATGATTCCGTGGTTATTTGAGTGGTACCCGATAGAGTTATGGTCGTATAATCGACAAAATGCGCGTATTCTTGGTAATCGAAAATTTCGTTATCGGGATCAATTATAGATAGAGTTGATGTCGCTCCATTTGTAAGATCTTTTGAGAACGTAAGTACATATATTCCACCTGCTTGTAGACTGAAATAGTGAGAATAAGCATAACTAGAGCTAGATGTTTCGAGAAAAGTTTCTACCAAATGAACACCGCAACCACAGGTATGCAAAGTATCGGTTAAACCAAACCACATAGCTGTACCTGGTGTATAATCTCCTCCAAATGAAAAGGTGTAAATACCAGTTTTTGGGACTATTAAATAAACGTGAAAATTAGTATCTGTTAAAATGTATATAAATATTATTAAAAATGCTTACCCTTGATGTATCCATTTTCAGTCTGAATTAAATGTCCTTGCGGAAGCAACTGTCCTGCACCCGCAGTGCTAACTATTGTAGTTAATGCGTTAATGGGGGTGAAATCTTCAGAATTCAAGCAACCTTGTGGGTAATATGTTGATAGGACATCGGATAGACAAATATGTATCAATAGGAAAAAAATTCCCACAATATTAATTACCTTTGACATAATAAAGTAATGACAAAGCTGTAATAAAATAAATTTAATGTGTCAAAAATGAATTAATAGTCAAATATACGATTGCTAAAATAAAAAGCAGCAAAAACTAGTATGAATAATTTTGAAAAATGATAAAGAAAATTAGTTCTATATAAATGCGTTAAAAAAATAAGGTAGCATATGATGATGATTGTTTCAGTTCCAGGCCTTGTAAAGAAAAAGTTTTCAATTGAATTTTCAAGGAAATTGAAATAAATTGTGTAGGGCATAATGCATAAATGAAATTTCATAATCATTAATCATTAAGAAATCCAACATATTGCATTAAGTTCCTTAATTCGTGAGATTCATTATTTTTAATTAATGAATTTCACGAAGGTGTTTATATGGCGAGTGGATATAATTATCACTCTAAGTTTAAATTCAAAATATTATGGCAAAAATTTCCGATTTCTGTGCTACTTAACTGAAATTATTTCAAATGTGTAAGCGCTTTCATAATAACTTTTTTTAGTTTGTTTTTCTCGTATTATTATTTTAAGACAAGCTGCTTAATTAGTTGGCAAACAATGCATAGGAGAAATGTTTTGTAGGGGCAAAATTTCAGTTGGAACAGTTGTCTTTGAAATTTAAATTCTCTTCCAAGCTTTAATCCAAATTAAACTGTAAGCAAAGAATTCAAAAACGTTTTTATTCAGGGTTACAACAAATTCTTAATTTTACTTGAAATAAATAAGAAAAGAAAGATTTATTTTATTATTCTCGGTTTATTATATGTAAATTTTGGAAACAAAAAAAAATTATTTATTGTGTTTCAAAATCAACTTATTTTTCCTACTAATACATAATGCAATATATAACCGTAATCTGCTCTGTATAATTTACAGCCTCCCCAATTATTTAGATTGAAATCACTTACTTTAAATCCTCGCCTCCCTTTTTTAATTGATATGCATAGCGTTTTTAATTTTTTGCTGGCCTTATTTGCAATGCGTAAAATAACTTAAATTATTAGGCTGCTGAAATTAATTTGATTTCGATTTTACAAGCTAGAATTTTTATGCAGATCTTGTTTTGAAATTTACGAGTTAAGATCAAATATTTAATATTTATGGTCGAGATAGGACGCTTAACTCTTCGCCTTTACATAATATTCCAAGTCAGAAACTCAATGTTTTTTTCGCCCTCCTTTTCATGCCGGACTTATAAAAAAGTCATCTGTCCTAAGGCTCTTCGCACTATTCGGATTTTGCTTGGTGGTGTTAATGCATTAACCTGTTTTGCACTATTCGAATATACCGTTACTTCTTATTTTGGACAATTCATTTCAATTTTTGGCTTTATTAAAAGTTTTGCGCCCATTATTTATAACTTACAGAATGCAATAACTGGTTGTAATCGAAATGATGTAGTTCGAGCCAGAAGCTAAAGTGTAACTAAATGGAGGGCACAGTCATCATATGTGTCAACGTAATAACTAAGGTTCTGATACTCTTAAAGTATCTGAGAATCATGGTTGATTTCTTCTTAATAATTAATTTTACTATTTTTATATAGGATCGTTGCCTTAAACTTTTTTTTTAATCCATTAATTGATCGATAACTATTTTATATATATATTTAAATACAATATCTTTAAATTTTTGGGATCTTTAAACATGGACGAAAATGTAGAGGTATAGTTGACTTAGCCGAAATAGAGCTATGATAATGTTTCCAATCACAAATTCAGATGTGTACAATTCCAATCCATTGTTTTTACTATCAAATCCTGTTGCAATATATTCTCCACGACCATTTTTTTTTCAGCAAGGTCTAATTACATATACTTTTCAAGCATCATATAAAGAAAATAAATTAAATTCAAACAATTTCTGTGGAAATAACGAATTACAATTAAATAATTCAGTACATTATTGTAAAAAACAACGAGTTACAAAATTTACAAACTGCGGGCTATGTAAACCCTTGAATTTACCACAAGTAACAACTACTAATAAACTTTGTTCAAACAATAGTTCTTCAAAACCAACAAGAGAATGTGCTAATGTTCACCATAAAAATAAAGATAACAATAATTCAAATCTTTTTTCTATTGATCTATCAAATATAAAAATACTACCATTACAAAAAAAGTTAAGTATAAAGAAGTTAAAGAAGACTGAAAAAAGACATAAACGTTGGACAATCGAAGAGGATCAACTTCTATGTCAGTTAAAAAACAATCCTCGAATAAGCTGGAGAGAAATTGCAGAATATTTTCCAGCAAGAACATTAAAAGCTTCTCAATTCAGAATAAGTAGATTGAAAAATGTTAAAAAACTTAAAAGACAAAAATAAATTTCACAATGTTTAGGAGTGTTGTCTCGTTTATAATAATTATGTTTAATACTAAATTTTATTTAGTGGAAAATTATTAGCGAAAGGTTACAATTGATAGCGATTTGAAGTTAAATAAATCATTTTTACAATTTATTTTCAATTAAAACAACCAAAACAAAATATTCTCTGTTAACTATTTTAGTAACATAACAAGTAGTGTCATAGGTTGAGCAAACCTGTATTTTATGAATTGTAATTAACAATACCGCAAAGCAAAATTTTAAGTTGTTTATTAGCAAATTGATGGATATTGGTCCTTAAACGATGGACCGAGAAAGTAAGTAATTTCACTCTTCCCAGAAGTACGAGAGTTTCAGTTAAAGAACTGGAATTGTTTCAAGCCTTGAAATTTGCGCGCCAAATCAAATGACTGCATAAATTAAGATTATCAGGTGCGCGACTGTATTTATTAAAGGTCTACGTTTAGTAGAACTTGAAACTCTGATTCGGTGATAACTAAAGTACTGATGTTGTAATTTTAGAGATGCATTTTCCAGGTTGTTGGAATAGAAAAATTTTTGCAACCTAAACTATCTCAGATTATAAGGCACGATAATTAGATGCATGATTTTCAACATTAGATGAAATTAATACACTAACCTTACTTCGCGTAACTCGGTTATAAAAATTACTTGCATGGTAACAAAATCACTCATATATGAAACATTAATTTCGGCAGCTCAAAAATTATCCCATCATACACCAGTAAATAAGGTGAGCAAAAAATCAAATCATATATGCATGTCCGTTGAAACATGAAATTTTTAAAAATGTAATTTTAATTTATTAATTCTGGGAGTGTATACATGACTATGCAAAGCAGCTGATGCTTTTTTTGCATTAAGAATATTTAATGACCTTAAAAAAATCAAAAGCTGTTACTTTCAGCTGACAATAACTTTGGGAAAAAAAATAAGTCACTTCTAGCGCCCGGTGGCGAAAATCCGAAATTTTGAAAACACGTTGCTTACTCGGAATAAAATTTATCACCTGATTCCCTGCAAAGAATCACAGTAAGCCAACCATATTTCAGGTTTTTTGCACGACAATATTATATATGAAAATGTAATAAAATTGCATTGTCATAAAATTGTGGTAAGATTTTGAATTATATACCAAACCTGGGCAAAAAAAAAAAATTTTAGATTACTTCTGTACATTGTTTTGCACCTTGATTCTCCTTATAATGAATTTACTATACTGTATCACTTAAAATTAATTGCTACATATATGTTTTTTTTTTAGTTGTATTCTTATTAGACATTTTTAAGTTTTTGATAAAAAAAACTTATTTTTTAGTAGCTCTAACATATTCATTTATCCAAAAAATTTTAATCTTTGGCTAAGAAAGTTTAAGTTCATTTCAATTTTTAACATTATATACAAGTGGCCTATAAAGTTCTGAAATTTTTATCAAAGCAAAAAATTTCAAATTTTATAGATTATAAACGAGATTGATCATTAACAATGCTAGGCAACTTTGTAGCTACATTTGGCATAGCAGTGGTTTTTACATTTAACAATTTTAAAGGGAAAAAAAGTTTAATAATAAATCAGATTTGATTTATCAAATATAGATATTTCCGACTAAAGAAAAGCTAAGATAAAAAAAAATCATCATGACTCGGAATCAATTACACCCTGGATAAGGAAAAAAGGCCAATTAGAATTTGAATAAAGAAATCTTGCCTTCAATTTTTAGTGAGTACTGTCGATACTTCTCAATTCAGAACAACACGTTAAAAATGCAAGCTAAATGAAAAGTGTCTCCTTTTATATCAACTTATTTTACCTATTGTTTAAAAATTCATAGCTCGCAAGTAAACCTATGATAATCTAATGTAACTCCTACTGGTAAAACATTTGAGACAAAATCATTGAATTATTGCATCTTAACTACAAAATATATCTGATTTCCCTTGAAATCGTACAGTCCAACAGAAATAAGGAAATAAATTTTTGTTGTTTTATATTCAGCGAGCCAGCACGTGTTTCTTCTATTTGAAAGTGAAGCATCACTGAAATCAAATGGATTGAAGAGTTTTGTGATTAAACAGGTAAGCGAGGGGGTATTCTCTTTGAAAAAATCGGAGATAGCTTAAAAAGTTAAACTGCTTTGCTCAAAATTATAACGGCGCCAGGATAATTTTGTTAGCGCTGGATAATCAAAAAAAAAAAAAAAAGTTTTAATATTCCCGAATATCGTGGGAGAAAAACAAATTTTTTCTGACTTCTTTTTCTAACACTTTTTTTTCGTGCAAAAAAAAAATAAATTCTCAGGTGCTCTAATTATTTTTGATCTCGTGAAAAGATAATAAAATTTTCGTAATTAACATCTTTAATGACAATTTTCAACACTTTTGTCTTTTAATAGTCTTTCAATAATTTTTAATAAACAAAAAATGTGAGCGATCCTCTTGATGAAATTTTAGATGAGGAAACCCACTTATTTTATGAAATTGAATAAGGGTACAGAAAACTCAAAGAAAAACCACAAGGTAATTTCAAGATATTTATTGACAGGAGGTAATACTTACATTTTTTGAGATAAGAAGAAAAAATTCCATAATTTTAAGCAATGAAAGAATTATTTTTGGCTGAATAATAAAATAAAAATCAAATTAGCATTCCTAATTTCGCCAAAAACAATATACGTTCTCGTCAATGATGGGTTCACTGTACTCGTTACTGATGCTAAGAAAAGATACCTATTACAGATGTTAATGGTTTACATTGCCATATATTGAGTTCAGTAAAAACAAATGACCGATTAATCAAATTTGGATATTGAAGCATGGATTCAGTAAGTTATTCATCTGTCGAATAGTTTTCACCTAATTTTAGAAAAATTTATGACGAAATAACACGTTTTTATTCACTTTTTAACACCATTCAACATGAAATCGTTGTGCATCTATAATATGCGTTCCGAATTCTTATACTTCGCTCACTCTGAAACCATATATGACAGTTTTTTGACTTCTGTACACCACGTCCATTATTTCAAAAAGGTAAAAAGTGCTTTATAACATGTTGAAAGCTTAATCAAGCATAAAAATAAGCTATTATAAAGATCAACTAATTTTCTCTATTCTATTTTATTATATTTAAGTGTTTAAATTTATTGATTAATTTAATGATTGAACAGCCAAACATATACGCCGAAATCAATAAAATCCAGACAAAGTTATTAATATCTCAAACTTTTTCTGATAGTTTCCACTTGTTGAAACTAAATTGGCGCTGGGTCAGAGCAAAGTAATGGTTGAATATCTATCAAAATTGGTTGTGATAAAATTGCAAGTAAATGAATTGGAGTGATGCGCTGATGATGGCTTTAAAGCCAATGAAACAAAAGTTACAATCCAAGTAATGGATTTAGGAGTACCATAAAAGTCAATGGTAGTAATAGATGGAAAATTATTTGATAGTACCACTGGTTATGCTGGTTGCATCGTATGGTGATTTTGGAACAACTGTCACAATTTTTGCCCCGAGGTGCATCCTAAAGGTACATTTTATTGGAAATGGTCATTTTACTCATTTCAGTGGTGTATTGAGTTTTATGGCATGATTTTGATCAAGCGCTTTTGGAACTTTCCCCAGTTACAAATTTTTAGAAACCATGTCGGGAGATATATGATTCTGTTGCATTATAAAAGTTGTTTTTATAATCTCAAATATTTTTGGTGTGTGAAGTTTCCAGAGTTCCTGCTCCATCAGCAGTGAAATTATTTTCAATCATAATCGCATAGTATTTACCTGTCGTCAAATAAATCTATTTATTACTGTGTACTGGCGTACCACTATGGTAGCCAAAAATTACTGGAACAGTTCCGCAAATATTATCACCTGCTTGGTAAAATTGTCCCGTCCAAAAAGACCATACTAATCTTTTTATCTTGATCTTGAAGAGAAAAAAATAAGGGCCAGTTTTTGGAGTTATTAAAAAACAATTTTTTGTCACTATTTATTAAATAGTTACCAAACAATGTTGAAAGATACGTATTCTTATGCCATACCCAGCTGATAGTAATCTCATATTTAAAAGGAAGATGACTGACATTTAAGAAAATGTTAATGTATTAAAAGCATTGTAGGGCAGTAGAAAATGCTGTAGTATCCCAGCAAACTGTTGGTGTTTTTGTCTGAAATCGTACGTAACATGAATTTGCAACGACAGAAATTTTCTAAATATTTCAGTTTAATTATACATAATAAATTAGTGATTGTTAATGTTAAAGAATATTCCACAAAAGAACCGGATCAGTCAAATATACAAGTAGAACAATGTCAACCATTTAAAAAATTAATTTTACTCAAATAGATAATTAAAAAAAATATACTAATTTAACTTATTTTTTTTTATTGTTTCACATTTGTTGTAAAAAAAAGCCTTTCGTTTTAATTAAAAATAAGAGGATATTGTTTGCAATTCAATTTGGTATTCAGCAAATTGTGGAGTTTCATATTTTTTAAATTTTTACTATTCATGGCAGTAAAGTTTTTGTAATGTATAAGAGCGCAATTTAAACTAGGTGTCAAATTGAAATTCAAACATGAAATATAAGTTAGCAGTCATTCTAACTTTTTGGTTTGCTAAAAAATAAAGTTCTAAAGTGCATATGGCATAAAATTAATTTATAAGTACTTTTTTTTGTAATTTCAAATGGCACGACATATTGCCTTTTTACAATATTTCAGGCCACAAACTGAAATTGTTTTTACCTTCCTTTTTCTACAAGTGTTTTATTTTTTTCACATGAAAGCAACCTATTTATAAGCCTCTTTGCATCCTTTTGAATTAATTACTTAGCGGTAGTGCAGTATGCCAATTTGCACTATTTGGGAATGTTGGTATTTTTTTTTGGACAAACTATTTCAGTTATTAAAACTTTTGCAGTCATTAATTTAAATTTTTAAAACATTTATTAAAAAATGATACTTTAAATTCCAAGTAAGCATGCAAAAAATTATAATTAGCCATAATTTAGGTTGCTTACTTTCAGCCCAAAATTAAATTGTGACAGAACCATGAACCTAATTTTGATATGTTTCAATATGACTAAGTTATTTATACTCATATTGTATTAAAAATTTTGGTCCCTTTTATGGCCTGCAAGAAATCCAATTTAGTTTCAAGTAGCATAAAGACATTTCTAAAAGTTTTCAATAAATAGAAAAACTAAGAGTTCTCTAAGTAGTAATTTTCAACGACTTTTCATTTTTCCTTATTTTAAATTTTGTATAGCTTCTATTTATTAAAATTGATGCTGACATTCGACAACTCTTTATTATTTACTTACAGTTTTTCCCAAAAAACCTGACAAGCTTATTTCCAGGAAAAAAGTTTTACTTTAGTATCCTTCCAGATTGAGTGTTTTATAATAAAAGATTAATTTATATTTTCCCATATCTAGAACTTCTCAATATCGTCCCTGCAATCATAACCTGAATCTCATTACTATGAATATATTGGCAACGTGATTCGATGTAATCAAACAAGCGGCCAAAAAACTGAATTCATTTAATTGCGCCCAATTATAATCTGATTTGGTTTCTCAATAGATAATACTAACATTTAAAAATATGCAATTGGCAGCTGTTTTCATTTTCTTTAACTAGCCTTCGGTAATGTAGATGAGATTTGGTTGGATGGGATTTGAGACCCGGAATGTTTAATTTTTTAGACTTTTATTAATGGCAAGAAAAGATAAAAAACTTGTCTTATTGTATTTAATTAATTAGGCGTAAAAATTCTACGATCAAATTTTGTGTTCTAAATACTCCTGTTAAGGTACTATATAGACCTATAATTCAATGCTAAAATAGGGCATAGTTTTATCCAATCATAATAATTGGCTATTATTCTCATTTTGTGTAGCAGACCCATTTTAGGTGATTCTTATAAATATTGTTAGAACGCTTGAAGGTTTTCTTATATATAAATAAAAAAACAAAGTGCTTTGCAAAAGCAGACCACTTAATTGTTCTAGGGTGATTCTTCTGAAAAACATGTTTAACGCGAACGCAAAGGATAATTAATTTTGGTTGTATTTTTAAAATTTCGAACCAGCATGGAGGAAAAATACTCATCTTTTACTTCGAAAAAAAGAATTATAAATTCACGCCTTGGCGGATAATTTTGTGCAATCAACCATGGGAAGTATTCAGGCAGTTTTATTGAAAATGTGGTATAAGTTTATCTACAAAAACAAATTTGTGATAGAAGGATGCATACATTCTTGATAAAAACAGATTTATACCGAGATAAACAGCGTGGTTTACAGTAGTATTTTTTAGGTAGTGCGGCAATTTTTTTCAAATAAGAACATAATACGATATTCAAGATTTGCATTCAAACTGGCAATGTATGAAATTTTGTTTCATCAAAATTAGTCACCAAATTAGATATAAAGAATCAAATAGGAGAATTTTGACGCCATATTTTTTTCTTAAAAATTTTCCTGATTATTTTTAAAAAAATTCATAGCCTTTTGTTTTTTCTCTAATCAACTGATTGATCGATAACTATATTATATACATTATATATATTATCAAACATGATATTAAATAATACATTACATTGTTATAAAAGAAAACTAGCTGCAAATTTTACAAACTGTAGGCAACATCAGCCTTTAAACTTACCACAAGATGCGATTACTAATGAATTTTGTTTAAATGGTTTTTCAAAACCAACAAGAAAATGTGTTAGCGTCTATAATAAAAAGACTAATAATTTAAACTTTGTTTCTATTGATCTATTAACTATAAAAATACTACCACCACAAGAAAAGTTAAGCAAAGAAGAATTAAAGAAAAGTAGAAGAAAACTTAAACGCAGGACAGTAGAACAGGATCAACTACATTGTGAGTTAAAAAAAAATTCACAATTAAATTGGAAAAAAATTGCAGAATATTTTTCAACAAGAACGTTAAGAGATTGTCAATTTAGAATAAGTAGATTAAAAAGTATTGACAAAACAAAAAAAAACATTAAATTTTGTTATATTAAGGAATTTTGTCTATTTTATAATAATTATGATAAATAGAAGAATTATAGTAGATGGTGGAAAATTAATAAGAGGAGCGACGTTTAAAGCAGTGTAAAGTTAATGGATCGATTGGAAAAAATTATTATTTTTTTTTCTGACCCGTGGCAAGCTTACCTGCCCTAGGTTAGATAATATTTGGCAGCAATAATACCATAAAATATCTTTTTTTTAATTGAGGAGCAGAAAATTTTATTGAACGTTAAAATTTTAAAGCTGATAAACCAAAAGAACATTTAATAGCATACAAGCCCGAATGAAGTAGCCCCATAGTGTACCTAATGCAAATAGAAATGTTGCACCAAGATGGTGCACGGAAGTGTGATTTTGAAATCAGTTGTCGCTTCACGGAACTAATAAAACAAGTAGTCATATTTTTTTATATCGTTTTAATTTCAAAATCCTGTCGAGTATAAAACATTTTCAAGTAAAGTTATATTCACAATTTTCGAAGAAGGCATCAAAATATAAACATTGTCTTTAATCTCACACCATTCGACTAATGATTTTTTTTTTAGATAGATCGATCATCATTCATAAAAACAGCTATATCATCTCTTGAATTTAAAAACCAATATATTTTTAATATCATATTGTTTTTTTTAATACTTTGGTTGAAAAAAATCAAATGCAATCCTAGTAAGACGAATAAACCAAATAATTATTTTGTTGAAGCTGAATGAATAAGTTATAATATTCCCTGGAAGAAGTTTTAAAATATCAACGACATAGATGTTCAACTATCTCTAACCTAATTTTCACAATAATATTCAAAAAAACATTGCTGATTTTAATCAGAATAGTTCTGTAGGTTTTTTGGAACCCTATAAAATTTTTACAAATCAGCTTTTTCAGTTTTCAATGATATATAAAATTAGTATAGAAATCATCCATTTTATGATCTTTGAAAACCAACGAAAAAAATTGTGAGGACTTATTCGCCGTTTTCGGAGCAATAAACTGTGCTAGGTAACGATAAACTGAGCGCAGTATTCCCAATAGTAAAAATAGGCGAGACATCAACATCGCCTGTGCTATTGCCTATCTAAGGATTTAAGTAAACAACTTCATCTTTCCGGCCATATCTGATGTAATATGATGAAAAAACAATGTAGTCATGGGTCTCAACTTGAAATTTTTAAGACTACAAATTAACATGCGATACCGGATTTTTCTAAGCTAATCTTGAGTGCAAGAAAACTTGAAATTTAACTATTCATACGTAATGAATTGCTTTTGTTTTTTAGAATTGATCGTGTAATGTGAGAAATTTATAAAGGTAGTAACTTTAGTAACTTAATTGAAACTATTTGAGAAAAAAGGAATTATCCAGTATAAAAAAAAACGCGCAGTTCAAAATTCTAAAACGACCTATTCTAACTTTTAGTTGGAGATTTAGATTTGCATGTCTCTTACCGAGGAAAATTGCATGAATATTATAATCTTTTTTTTTTTTTGTTACGTGAGTGCTTAAACATTAATATACAGCAAATATTACATTAAGCAAAACAATTCGCATCATTTTCAATACATTATCTGCTTTTTTTTCAACCAATAGTTTTACTTATTATCTTTCAATTACTTTTAGAAATGAAAAGTGTTTTTCAAATTTCAAATTTCTTAAAATTATACAATATCACAATAAACAAAAAATATAATTTTTTTGCACAATAAAATAACCGTGTCCTCAAGGTAAATGACGTTTACCTAAACCGGATAGTAATAGAGTTTAGTTATTTATTGAATTTCCTAGAAACAAATAAACAAGCGTTAAGTCTGTCCGAATTATGGTTGATTTGCAGACCCCGATTTTAGTAGATTTGATTAAATACTAATTTTGCATTTGAAATTTTTAAATCAAAAAATCCCGAAAAAATAATAATATTATAAACCAACTCGCACCAGCATCTTTGCAAGAACTAATTAAATATAAATAATTTACCCACTATAAAATAGGATAATTATTTTACAGAATCATAATCAAACAAAAACTCGAAAATATATTATATGACAAGACAAAAATATGATAGACTTTTTTTTTGATTATCACCGAATTGATACTTTATGGATATTAGTATTTAAACAATAGACCGCCCGGGCAAATAAATTTACCCCTTCCGGAAGTATCAGAATTTCAGTCAAAGAACTGGAATTGTTTGAAATTTGTGCGCAAAATAGTATGGCTGCATAATTTGAAATCATCAGTTGAGCAATTGTATTTAGTAAGGGCCGATGTTTAGCAGAACTTGAAACTCTGATTCGGTGATAATTAAAGTATTGAAATCGTAATTTTGGACATGCATGTTCTAGGTTGAAATTTGAAACATAAGCTACCTCAGAGTAGGGCTCGTAAATTCAAAGTAGAATAATAGTATGCTAACCTTACTTAGCGCAACTCGGTAATAAAAGTTACTTACATACTAAGAAAATCAGAGTCACATATGAAACAGCTCAAAAATTATCCCATCTTGTCCACAGTAAATAAGGTGAGCAACAAATTAAATCCTATATGCAAGTCGGTTGGAGTATGTGCTGAAATTTTTAAAAAATGTGTTTTTAGTTTATTAATTAGGGGAGTGTATAAAGAAATTAGTAACTATTAAAAACAATACCAAAAACTTTCTGACTTGTCGCTTATAATTTCAGTAAATAAAATGGTTCCTTTGTGAAATTTTCTCGGTGATATGACCAAAAAATTTATCTTGCTGTCACGAGGACTCTAGAATAAACTTATATCATAATTTTAATTCTCAAATCTATTTCCTCATAGCCCAACAAATTGGTCATTGCCGCAGCTTGTGAAGAATCAAAACGAGAAGTTGGATTTTTGTACAGAGCATACTAATAAAATATCTACTGTTTTCATAAACACCGAAGGATAAAAATATTGATGATACGCTGTCTACTTTGTAGAAAAACCTGTGTCCCAAAAACATATTACCTTCAATAATAACAGAAGATGCGGTTAACAATCCATTGACGTCAGCTGTTGTAACAACAGTGATAGATATGGTATTGACTAAATCTTAGGAAGTCAATGTGCTGTAGTTTGGAAACCTGTTATTTTCAACAATAACGACGAACAATGTATTTGGTAATTCATTGGCGTCAGTGATTATTGAATTGAGAGTACATGGCGAGGACATTGTTTTGTATGGTACTGTGGGATTATCAATTGCAAAACAACATTGAAATAATTTCTCTTTTGAGGTTGTACCATAAAAGAAGTTGAAACGGGCTTTCCAGTTTTGGTGTAACTCAACGTTATTAAATATTGAACATGGTATAATCTATATTCTAAGTTCATTGCTGAACGACGTGGTGAAATCATTTGAGTTCGCAGCTGCTACTGTTTTCAACGGTCCATTGAAAATATAAACTGTAGAATTCACGTTCGTTGACTATCGTTACAATGTACCTTGTGGGCAAAAATACTGCTCGTATAATAATGAAACATAATTGCACCTGAGACTACCTGCGCTTCCCGCTCCTGTCCATAGCACCACATTACTGTTGTAATTAGCAAAAGTTGCTTCACAAATACCTGTGCCAATATTATAAATAATGATTAATATGGAATCTCATAATTTGAAGAGTCACGTTTGATATCATTTCTAAAAGCATTGTTAGCATTTGTTGAAAGTACACCACATTGTGACATGGACAATCCTAAAAGTGATGACACAGAATCTAAATAAAATTTGGATTTAGGACATTGCTGTAGAAATTGTTTCGCTGAAGATTGATAAGATACAACTTTTAATAACAACGACAAAAGATGTGGTTGACAATCTTTTGGCGTTACTTTTTGTGAAACCAGTGATAAACCTGGAATCAACCGGATCTGGAGAGTTACTAATGAATTATTTAAGGAACCGATTTCCATTATCATAGGTTGTGATGATTCTAAAATGAATGATGTAGCTGTGTTGTCGCTAGTAATTGTGATGCTATGATACGGTGTCCTTAGGACAGCTGTTACAACTGTTTGTCTTAAAGTTTATAAATAGAACAGTACCACCGGTGGTGGAAACAGTACTCATTTGAGTGGTGTATTGAATAAAACAGCATGAAAATGTTTCAGCATTTACAGAAGCTTTTTGAGTTTTAAATTCTGAGGCGCCAGTTTTAGTAGCAGTTGATTGTGATGCAAAATAAGCGTTAGCGTGATTCCAAACAGCTCCAGTAGGGAGTACAATTTCTAAGGATTCAGCTCCATCGGCAGTAAAATCATTTTTAACATAATCACATAGTATTCACCAGTTCAACGTTAATTCCTAACTTATCATCATAGTGATCAAAAGCATTGAAACATTACCACAGCTATTACTATAGACTACGGTAAAAGCGGCGCGTCCAAAAGCGGCCGTAGTACTTTCTTGAATTGACCTTGGAGAGAAAAAGCGTAAAGACTAGTTTTTTGGACTACTGGAATCAACATTTCTGTTAGTATTTAATGAGGAGTGAATAAATATTGTTTAGAAATGCGTATCTTTAACTCATCCATACGCGATAGAGACTACATCCCCAACATAAAATTATCCGGAATCAGCAACTGTGGATGTATCTGTGTTCAGGGTAGTATTTGAAGTGAAGCTGCTGGTGTTTTGGTGAAAAACGTACCACCATTTATGAAGTTGCAACAATAATAGAACTCCAACAATAAATCTAAGTAGGTTATACATCATAATTCAATGTGAGTTATTATTGATATATATATTTCAACAAATTGTAATAGATTGTTAAAATTTAGTAGTGAAATCCTGTTAGGTTTTCAGTAATATATTTAAATGGTTTTTTTAGAAATTTATTGAATTGTTTATTTTTTATTGCGCTGTATTCTTTTTAAAAGGTGTGACTTTTGATTTAGTTGTGATGAAAGTAAATTCAAAAGGTTGGTGTGTTTGTTTATTAAGCTGCGGAATTCGTATTTTTTTAGATTTTTGCTATTTGACATGGCAATAAATTTCCTGTGATATATCTATGAGAAAGCAATTCAAAAATAGTCAGTTTGAAGTCAAACATGAACTATTGATCAATTATTATCTTGTATTTTTAATTAAATAATAGATATGATCTGCATATAACTTTTGGACAATTTTTTTTTATTGTTGTTTGAGGAGTAATATTACTTGATAACATTATTTATTTACAACTATATGGCACCAGGCAAGTATTTTTATGTAGATCTTTTCCAGTCAAAAAGATGTTTAATATTTTTAGTGACGTGTGACTCCGTGCATTGCCTTTGCATTATATTTCAGGTCAGAAGTTGATTGTTGTTTAGTCCGCCCTCCTTTTAAAAATTTCATTTCTTATTTGTAATAAAATTATTGATTGATATGCACTTCGCACTATTCGGATTTATTGCCTACTGTAACTGTTTCATATTTGTTTCGCACTATTCGGATATTTTGGTACTTCTTATTTTGGAAAATCTTTCTTATTTGTTTGCTCTATTAGAAATTTGCTACCTTTATTGTTAAATTTTGAAAATTATTATTAAAACTGGCTAATATCTAGATGACGCACTTTGAGTTGGAAACTAAGCCTTGGGCAATCATGTATATGTGTCATTATAATAACTGATACTAAGATTTGTGATGTATTTAAGAATTTTGATTGATTCTATTCCTACTGATCTAGCGATTTGGTTCACATTGAGCATATATTGAAACAGTGGATATTTTTGGGCACTTTTAAAAGTCGGCAATCAATCTCCGAATTGCAAACAAAATTATTATTAAGTTAAAGTGTATATATATGGAAAAAATTTATAAACAGATAAATGAAAAACAACGTAATTTAATTAGACCATTGAATTTAATAGAAGAATTCTAATTCTCAGAAATTTCAGTTGTTTTCTAGTTATAGCTCTCTCAACAAAACTGGGAAGTTCTAAGTTTAAGAAAAATTTCTCTAAAAATTTTTTTCGAATCGAGCGATTAAGGATTGTCTGTCGCGCCGTATCTCGGATCGCATATTTTCTTGCTATATTCAGTCTTTAAACAACAATAACTCAATATTACAGTTCAAGGATTGTCTAATAATTGTAGTCTTTCTATTCACTTGATGCCCACATTTTGTGCAGTAAACTCAATAAGTACTGCTGTTTTAACATTTAGCACTTGCTATAGTCTGGCGCACAAAAAAAAATTATCCCTTCGTTTCATGTAGTGTAGCGATCTCCGCAAACAAACATGTATAAAATTTCATTTTATGAGAATAATTACTATTATTAAATATGAAGAGATAATGACCACAAAGTTTCTTCTTAAAATTTGCCTGACCATTTTTTACAAAGAAAAATTGCTTTTCATTTTTTTTTCTAATCAGCGACCTATCGATTATTTAATATTTAAACAAATTGTAAGTAAAAAATTAGGTTTAACTTAAAAAAACTTTAATATCTCTGAAACTTTTGAAAATATTACCAATAGAAAAAAACAACAAAATTGAATTGACTGAAAAATATCAATCATAAATGTTTTCAGTTAAAAGCCAAGACGCATATAACTCTAACCCATTTTTATTACTATCTAAACCAGTTGCAATATATCCATCACAACCAAGTTTTTTTTATCAACAGCACTTAAATCCATTTCATTTTCAACCAGCATTTGGAAATAATATTTTATACTTGAATAATGTACATATAAATAACGAATTGAAACCGAATAGCTCATTGGACTATTATAAAACACAACAGGCTACAAATAATAGAAATTATAGGCATCAAATACTTTCAGGTTTACGACAAAATACTGTTACTGAGAAACTTTGTTTTAAGAATGGTTTTTCAAAACCAACAGATAAAAGTTACAATAGCCTTAAGAAGAATAACGGTAATAATAATTCAAATTTTGTCCTTATTGATTTATCAAATATAAAGATACTACCACCTCAAGAAAAGCTAAGCATGGAAGAGTTAACGAAAACTAAGAGAAGACATAAACGTTGGACAAAGGAAGAGGATCAATTACTACGTGAGTTAAAAACAAATCCTCGATTAAATTGGAGAGAAATTGCAGAATATTTCCCGGCAAGAACATTAAAAGCTTGTCAATTTAGAATAAGTAGATTAAAAGGTAATGAAAAATTAAAAAGGGAACATTAAATTTCACAATGTTTAGGGTTGTTGTTCCGTTTATAATAATTATAATTAATACAAAATTTTATTAATTGAAAAATTAATAATAATAGGTAACAATTAATAGTAACATAACCAAAAACAATTTATCATTTATTTTTAATTAGAACAACCAAAACAAAATATTTTCTATTAAATATTTTAGTAGCATAATAAATTGTGTCATAGGTTGAGCATAGCGATATTTTACAAAAATATAGTCAACCAATACCGCAAGGCAAAGTATTAGTTTGATTATCAGCAAATCAGTAAATTTATGGATATTGGTCTTTAAACGGTGGACCGGCAGAGCAAGCAACTATACTTTTTCCAGAAGTAGCAGAGTTTCAGTTAAAGAAATGGAATTGATTCAAGCCTTGAAATTCGTGCCCACAATAATATGGCTGCAAAATTTGAGACCATCGTGCGTGTTTATATTCGATAAACGTTAAGGTTTGGTAGGACTTGATACTTTAGTTCGGTGATAAATATTATTAGTTAACTTTATATATGGTATTTGGTTTTTTGTCCTGCCTATTCAAATGAAAATAGAATACAGAAAAATGCAAAAACCAAAATTCAACTAAAGCATCTTGGATATGTGTTAAAACCGTTGCAATATCAGCAACCTCAGAGTAGGGCACGTAAATTAAAAGTATGAAAAAAATATACTAATCTTACTTCGCGCGACCCGGTTATAAAAGTTACTTACACGGTAACAAAATCAGAGTCACATATGAAACATTAATTTTGGCAGCTCAAAAAATATCCCATAAGGTGAGCAAAAAATCTACTCATATATGCATGCTGGTTGAAACATGAAATTTTAAAAAATGTAATTTTAATTTATTAATTCAGGGAGTGTATACTTGACTATGCAAAGCAGCAGATGCTTTTTTTTGCATTAAAAGTAATTAATGGCCTTAGAAAAAATCAAAAACTGTTACTTTTAGCTGACAGTAGCTTCGGGAAAAGAAGTGAGTCACTTCTAGATCCCTACGGCAAAAATATAAATTTTGAAAATACTTTGTTTACTGAGAATGAAATTCATCACCTGATCCTCTACAAAGAATCACAGTAAGCCAACCATATTTTAGTTCTTTTGCACGACAATATTATATATGAGAATGTAATAAAATACATTGTCATAAAATTGTGGAAAGATTTTGAATTATATACCAAACCCGAGTAAAAAAAAATTTAAATTACTTAAGTTCATTTCATTTTCAAACATCATATACAAGTAGTCTATAAAGTTCTAAAATTTTTATCAAAGCAAAAAATTTCAAATTTTATAGATTATAAACGAGATTGATCATTAACAATTCCAGAAAACTTTATAGCTAAATTTGGCATAGCAGTAATTTTTTACAATCAGCAATTTCAAAGGAAAAAAAAGTTTAGTAATAAATCAGAATTGATTTATCAAATATAAAGATATTACCAACTAAAGAAGAGCTAAGATAAAAAAAACTATCATGACTCGGAAACAATGACACCCTGGATAAGAAAAAATGGCCAATTATAATTTGAATAAGGAAATCTTGCCTTCAATTTCAGTGAGAACTGTCGATACTTCGCAATTCAAAACAGCACGTTCAAATTCAAACTAAATAAGAAGTGTCTCCTTTTATATCAACTTATTTTACCTATTGTTTAAGGATTCATAGCTTATAAGTAAACCTATGATAATCTAAAGTAACTCCTGCTGGTAAAACATTTGAGACAAAATCATTGAATGATGGCATCTTGACTACAAAATATATCTGATTTCCCTTGAAATCGTACAGTTCAACAGAAATAAGGAAATAAATTTTTGTTGTTTTATATTCAGCGAGTCAGCACGTGTTTCTTCTATTTGAAAGTGAAGCTCACTGAAATAAATTGGATTGAAAAGTTATGTGATTTGAAAAGTAAGCGAGGGATTTTTTCCGTTGAAAAAAGTCGGAGATAGCTTAAAAAGTTGAACTGCTTTGCTCAAAACTATAACGGCGCCAGGCTAATTTTGTTAGCGCTAGATAATAGATAGCTCGCAAAAAGAAAAATTTCAATTTTCCCGAATATTATGAGAGATCATTTTTTTGTCATCTTCAATTCTTGAGAGAAAAACAAATTTTTCTGAATTTTTTCTGACACTTTTTTTTCGGGCAAAAAAACAAAAAACAAATTGTCACGTGCTCCAAATATTTTTGATCTCGTGAAAAGATAATAGAATTCTTGTAATTAGCATCTTTGATGACAATTTTCAACACTTTTGTTCTTAATAGGCCTTCAATAATGTTTAATGATTACAAAAATGTGAGTGATCCTCCTAATGAAATTTTAGATGAAGAAACCCACTTATATTATGAAATTGTATAAGGTACAGAAAACTCAATGAAGAACCACAAGGCAACCCGATGGATGTCATTCAAAGATATTTATTGAAAGGAGATAATCCTTATATTTTTTGGAATAATGAAGAAGAATTTCAAACTTTTTAGCAGAAGAAATAATTATTTTTGGCTGAATAATAAAATATAAATCAAATTAGCATCCCTAATTTTGCAAAAACAATTCTTTGTTCTCGTCAATGGTGGATTTACCGTCCTCGTTACTGATGCTAAGGAAGCGTACCTATTAAAAATGTTTATGGTCTATATTGCCGTATATTGAGTCCAGTAACAGCAAATGGCCGATTAATCAAATTTGGATAATGAAGCATGGATTCAATAAGTTGTTCATCTGTCGAATTGTTTTCACCTAATTTTAGAAAAATAGTTAAAAGAAATGATACGTTTTTATTCCTGTTTTAACACCATTTAACATTAAATCGTTGTACATTCTATAATATCCTTTCCGACTCCGTATACTTTGCCCATTCTAAAACCATATATGACATTTTTGTGACTTCCGTACACCACATCCATTTTTCAAATAGGTAACAAGTGCTTTATAACATGTTGAAAGCCTAATCAAGCATAAAAATGGGGCATTATAGAGATCAACTAATTTGCCTTCCTCTATTTTATTATATTTAAGTGTTTAACTTTATTGATTAATATAATGAATGAACAGCCAAACATATACACTGAAATCAATAAAATCCATAGGACAAAAAGGTGCAATGAATTGGAGTTGGAAAAGCAGAAACAGCGGAAAGAACAGAAATTTCTGGATTGCGAAAGGGAAGTGACTGATGAGAATTTATCTTTTGCTCAAACTCTCTTGGCTACAATCCAAGAAAATTCAAAACAGCTTTTGAATTTGGAACATAAAGCAATGGGCTCGATAACTCCACTTCAAAATTCTATAGGAGATCTAAGGATTCAAGTGGATAAAAAATTTATTAGCTTGGATCGCAAAGTTGATTGCAAGTTTAATGATTTGGATCGCAAGGTTTCCACTTTAAACTTAAATCAAACTTAATTGAGGAATTTCCTTCTGACTAAGGATGGAGTTAATGCTGTTGCGGTACCATTTTTAGATGGCAGTTGGCTTGAAGATTATAACCTACCTGATATAATAACCGTTTTAGATATTGACAGACTCTCCAGGAATAATATAGTATTGGTCAGCCTACGCTAAAAAATTGTTTGTTTACTTTGTAAACGACCACTCATTCGCGCGCACCCACATTTATTCTGGTCTTCCCTTGTTGATGTTCTCTATCCTCTTTTCATCCGTAGGTTTACTTTTTTTCTTATATCTATCTCTACTTCTGACGATGAGTACTAGAAAAAAAATTTCTAATGATTTCGAAGTTTCAATTCCGGAGGACTCTGAAAATGTGGAACAGTTGTACGTCTTTAAGGAAACCCTTGAAAACAAAGTTCAAGACAAAATCGATGAAAAGTTGTCACAAGAATACAGATTAGGTAAGGATGGCGCAGTTCTTGCGAATCAAAGGGCATTCATTTCGAACAAAGGAAGAGACAAAGTGTCCAAAATTCAGAAGTTAATTCGTCGGAAAAAATCAGGCTCCTCGCTGATGTCCATTCTTAGTGAATTGAAACAACTATAGATGAATTGAAACAAACTACAGATGAATTGAAACAAGATTCGATATACGTTAAAAGAACGCTAAGTCGTCTTAGCTCTAGTGATGCCGTAACCCAAAACCTTAGAAGAAGGAAAGGCGGGTTACCCCTTTTGAGGGTACCATTTATAAATGGCGATGGTCCAAGATTAGAAATTTCCACGATTCAGAGCGTGCAAATGATTGATTCTTTAGGTGAGAATGATTGCAAATACCTCTTGAGAGGTTATGGTGAAAATCCAACAAATATGACCAAAATTGAAATGAAAATTAAACTAAGAGATATTCATCCAAGCACCAGATATGGGATTTGAATTCAGCTGATTATTTTGTCATATCAATACATTTTTGCTACTTATAAACTGAACCATTTATAGTAAATGGTCCTTTCTTCGATGATTTTTTTACCACTTTAATCATGATTGATTTCTTCGCAAAAGCTCCATGTTATTACCTCAGCTTATGAATAGGCCAGGCCTGTCAGCTCACCTATACAAACATTTATTTAATTGCTCAAGACTTGTTTGCTAAAAAAAAATTCATCTGTAACTGAAGTATTACTTTGGTTTCATTAATCATATTTCGATCATATATTTGTAATGCTTATCGTTTCATTGCTACAAAAAACCTAGTTATTTTTAAAGCAATGTATTGCACTACAAAATTATGCATCAGCCCTTTATATTTTTGATCAGGGAGGTAGGTAAGTGAGTCTAACTCAGCTCGTCTTTCATACCTTCTGCCTGTCATATTCTTTTAATTATTTTTTTTATAAGTAATATAAAAATCGCTTATTTTGCCAGTTTAAAAATGCAATGGTTCAATACAAATCAGCAATAACAAAAAGTTTGTTTCATGGAAAGTTATTTTAATGATATAACTTAAGTACCCCAATGTGGCAAAGTCAATGAATGTCGAATAACATGATCCATATGTTCAACAAAAAAAATCACATTAATTTTTTGGCTTTGCTGAAGTATGTATAGACTTTAGAAATCACATAATTATTTGAAAATCAGATTATTGTTAAAGGCCTATATCTGAAAGAGTATGACAATATTGCGCAAATCAATTAGTCAAAAACAACTGAAAATTAAGAGTGAAAACGTTGGCTTGATTTCCTTACAACTCGTGATGAAGAAATGGTACAGTTGGTGGAAAGAGTATAGGGAGGTTTAGAGCAATAGAAACGTGAAAACTTACAAAAAATAACTTCTATTCCGACTTATGAGCGAAGTTTGAAAAATGAAAACACAACTAATTAATAGATATGTATAATATTCAGTTTATCTAGTCTTGCTTGATGTCTATGCTATCATGTGGATATTAAGCTAAGGTTGGTTTTTTGGTTATCCGAATATAATGTTACGCGTCTGTTTTAATACTCAACTTACATCAAAATTCTAAAACTTTTTGCTCGTTCCGCACTTGATTACGTAAGTTTTCCTATAAGTCTTTTTCCGCGGCCACTTAAGCATCCTAACCTTCGCCCTAAGTATTGTTGTTCACCGCCACAAAGAACATAAGGGGTATTCGCCAAGGATTTATTTATTTATTTATTTATATCATGGATGTGCTTCCAAAAATAAATGTTACGGAAATTTTCTACGACTTTCTTCTGGCGTCTTAGTTTCAGTAGATGTGAAAATTTTGGAATGGTCGTATTTTTTCAAAATAAAAACAAGGTTCAGGGTACAGTTGATGGAAAATATTTAGAAAATCCTGAATACATAGTCAAAGATGAGCTTGAACTAGGTTTAACGACACTATTAGGTTTCTTCGATTTTCAAGTTTAACAGCATTATCGAAAATACATATTTGAAAATCTAATGAACCTAATGCAATTATACATCAAAATCTGGTATATGAAGACTATGTTCAAGCTGATTATGTTTTGTGAGTAATCTATGACTAAGGTTAGCTTCAGGCCGAATCTGCCAAGTTCCGTTTAGAAAATTTTCCTTTTTCCCAGGGATTTGAGTTGCATTGCCAGCACTTCAAAAAAATTCTTGCAATAATTATCCTGAGATACTTAATTTATTAACCACCATTACCATCACAAGCGGGTCCACTCCAACATTCACATCCACATTCACCACCACTGACTCAAATGGTAATCCATCCGTAACGAGTGAGGATGTCCTTGTGATTCCAACCCCTTCATGCATCACTTCTACCATCACAAGCGGATTGGTTCCAAGTGAGTTCACATCAAAGTGTTGTTACCACTGATGCATTTGGTAATCTGTCGACATTTACCGAAATCATTACTGTTGTTCCAGTGTCCATTGTTTTACCTCCTTATAGTAATTGGACAATACCTATTTTGCCTTCAGATTCAGGTAAATCTGTTATTACGGCGACTTCCAGTACAATTTATTCCCAGATAATATCCGATGCTGGTGAATCTGGTGATATTGTTTTAACAATTTTGTGTGTAGTGTTCCGACAGTAATCACCACTATCACATCATGTTCAACTTATTCAGATGATTCAGGTAATTTTTATACAACAACGTATACGACAATTACCTCAACAGATTGTTCGTTCATTAGTGGTTTCAGCCAGGACGATTATAATTCTATTGGTTCAGGAGATCCAAATATTATTGTTGATACGATTGTTTCCGAGGTGGGTATCAAATCTGAGTTATCGGAGGTGGTTATTCTTTTATCAACAGTCAATTCATCTTCACCCGTTTATTCAGATAAGATTGCACCTACGAATTTATCATATGAAAGCACAGTAATAGCCGATGTATTATCTACTGCATCGAATTTCGTGGCTTTTTCTGAAGCTAGTGTGGGATCGTCTTTGAATACTGGATTATCAAACACGTTAGCTGTTTATGATGCGGGAGCAAGTGTGGTTCCATTGCCTTGGGTTTTATATATTTTATTAGTTTTAGTATTATAAGGTTTAAAATTAGCAGGTTATGCTTAGTTTTTAGATTACAAAGAGATACCAATGCAAGAGTGGTATTTGGCCATGATCTTTCAGTTATTGAAGACTTATTAAAATTAAAACCGTATTTTGAATAGTAAAAATATTAAAATTAACAAAATATTTATTTAAATAACAGAATAATGTGGAGATTATGAAAATGTACAGCCTGCAACAAGTCCTGATTATTCATATTGTTTAACCACATAAAAATCATTTAATAGCCAATCCACCACAAAAAAAAGTATAACAGGAGACTAACTTATATATTTCTTCTTGCTAAATACTAATTATTTTTGAAATGTCGGCGTAGAATTACTTATCACTAAATTCTGATAAAGCTGGACGCAACATTGCTTGGATTCCTAATCAAATTATACAATGGACAAATTTTTTCAACATTGATTCTTAATTTTTCTAATTGTTCATCGGTAAGATCAGAATCAATATAAACGATGTAATGAATATTGTCAATACCCGGAGTTTCATCCTCATGTCCTTCGCCACCTTTACGCAAATCAACTTCACCTGAAGTTTCAATTTCTAGTTTCTTAATAGGTAATTTTTTAATCCCTGCAACTACTAAATACATGTGAGATAAGCAGTCACCAAGTGCTCCAAGTAAGAGTTCAGGTGCGGAAGGTCCAAAAGTATCCTACCCATTCTGATGGACTGTCTGCCAAAATTGATGATTCCTAATCTTAATTCTTCTTACTCCACTTCTTCCTTCGACGATGGTTAATGCTTTGGGTTTTTTAACAGCTATATAATCATTAAAAGTTGCTTGTTTCAACCATTTTTTCATAACATCGCCTTTTAATACTAGATATCCTTCTAATGATTGTGAATATTCTTCAGCCATGTTTTTCTACTGATTTTTGACTTGGTGGATATGTGATTTTTCGGTGAGAGCAAGAAAAAAAGATACAAGTAAATTAAGTATAATAAAAAGATAATATTGAAAAGTTAACTTTTCAATATTTGTCGACTATATTTGTTTTTTCAATCAAATTGTGGCAGGATTGCACATTATGTAACTATTAACAACGTGAAAAAAAGCCACAAATAAGAAATTAACAATATATCTGTGGTGGTTTATTGTATTTCCCCATTTTTGCTGGACGTAATAGTCAATTTTTTTTTTGCGGTGTCTTCTCATTAAGTATGCTGGTGCGAATTCTTAAATGGTGGTAGCTGTGAATAGTACAAAAAAAAAAACACTTGGAAGATTACAAAGAAATGCCAATACAAGAGTCATGCTCAATCATGATTTCAAAATTAATAATTTTTTTGATCGTATTTCACTAATCTAAAGATCCATAATAGTAATAAAAGCATAATCCACCCTTTGTCAGACCGCTCCTTTTTTTTATTAGCATTGTTTCTTCATAGAATTCCAAAATGGGTGAAAATTTTCAATGGTTGTAAAAGAAGTCAATATCAATTTTTTATTATATATCTATTTAATTTTCTGAAATTTAAGATATTTAGTGTAGTATCAGTGTTCCAGATTTGTTGCTTAAGAAAACGTTCTAGACGAGATTGCGTAGTAATTAGTTGACCAGCATAGTATATATTACAAGCCATAACATTGCTTTCAAAAAGTAAACAGTGAACGTTTGACAATAATCAAAAACCTCCACATGTTGACGAAAATCATAAAACTGAATTTATTTATTAACTGTAAAAATTACTTTCCATCTAGTTAAATATGTTTGTAGTTTGTGACTTAGTTAAAAAATCAAAATTTTGAAACATTATGAAATCATTTGACTTCAACGATTATTTCATTCTTCTTTCCGTTTTTATAGAAATATTGTTAATCAAGTAATACTCTACAAATTTTTTTCTTTTTTTTGTTTTTTATGTTCCTCCTAGCTGCCACAAAAATAAAATATTTTCTATTTGAAATATAAATAAATATTAAATTTTTTCCCAATGACAATAGAAAAAATATTTTATTTAATACAAATCTTATTAAATGTAATCTTAAAATGAATAATACATTTATGTAATATTTTTAATCGCCATACAAATAATTACATTAAAAAAATTTTTTGAGCCGAATAATTAGTGCAAAGCTGCATATAACAACCAAAAAAATTCATACAATAGGCTGTTGGTCAAATTATCTCGAAAACAAAAAACTTATCAGTGAAACGAAATTCGAAAAGAGGAAACACAAATTATTTTGATATCGATCTATAATTAATTACCTTTTACTATTATCTATTGGATTTAACTATAGTAACGAAATTTTAGCCTTTTTAGTTTTTATTGTGTGATAATAATAGTTCTTTTGTTTTTAATTATATATTCAGTAAGAACGCAAAAGAAAAACAAAACGGCAGCAACTGCCGGCTGAGAATATAGGAAATGCTATAACAATTCTTTCATTTTTCCCGAAAAAGGCTCCGAAAAATTATGTTAAAAATTCCAGCTATTGTGGCGTTGTTATTTAGAACTGGAAATCATCTATATAGTTTGTTAAACCCTAACCGCTAAATTTATGTGGCAATTTAGCTGTTATTGCTATAAAATGGATCTTTAAAAAATTTTTATGTTGAAAATCTGTGGCAAACCAAGTGTGGAGACGTAAAATATTATAGGAAATTCACTTTGAAAATTTTGCCAAGCCGCTGATAATCTATGAATGTGATATCTTTGTCAGTGTGGATCCAAGTAAAAAAAAAAAAAAAAAAAAATCAATTTGGAAAAAACGGATCTTGGCCATATAGAGTAATTCAATATCTTGGTTACTTTACTTTTTGTGCCACAATCAATTTTATTGCAATTTGCATTTTCCAATCTGGATGAGTCAAGGGACAGAATCAAACATATGCAAATGGTTTAGTAACGATGATTGCAATAAATAGAGCACAATTTCTCCCTTTAAAGTACTGTTTTTCAGTTTTCATATGAGTTGGATAATCATATTTCAGTATGTCCGACGCCTCTTCTACAGGAAAAAATGAAGTTACCGAGTTAAATGCACCCGTTTTCCAATTAAAGATAGTTACTTCAAAGGATGCAGATTCGACTTTAAAATTTCTCCAAGAACACGATGATAAAGTTCCGGAAATTACTCAAAAAGAAGAACGTAAGCTTTCTATCAAAGTTATTGCTATAATTATAACTTTAACTTCAATGACCAATTTGTTATTATACGCAGACAAGGCGACCCTTTCTTACGCTTCCATTTTTGGACTTTGGGAAGATACCGGTATGGACCAGAATAAGTACAACAATTCGTCGACGCTTTTCTATATTGGATTTATGATTGGGCAATTAAACTTGCTTTTTGTTCAAAAATTCCCTATTGGTCGTTGTTTACTTATACTATCGTTCCTCTGGACTGCCATCATTTTTTTACACTGTACTGCATATAACTACAAAGGAATCTACGCATTAAGATTTTTTCTTGGATTTGTTGAATCCATTGCGGTTCCAATAATGAATACTACTATGGGTCAATTTTTAACAGTAACTGAAAAGGCAGCGACTGCACCGCTATTTATTACTACTTGTGTGGGAGTCACCATTCCTGTTGGTTTTATTGCCTATGGAATTTTACATGCCAAGTCTTCTGTCCCGATCTGGAAGTTATTTTTTATTGTTATTGGTGGATGCACTGCACTTTGGACTATTGCTATCTTTTTCTTGTATCCTAATAATCCCACAGATGCACGTTTTTTAACGACAAAAGAAAAAATTTGGGTTATCAGAAGAGTTCAAAAAACTACCGGAGCATCAATTGAACAAAAAACCATTAAAAGATATCAAATTATTGAAGCTCTCAAAGATCCAATTTCTTGGTTGTTTGCATTGTCCTATTTTTGCCAACAACTTGCAAACAATTTAGCTTACCAGCAGAATTTACTTTTTACAAACGTGGGTAACATTACAAATTTAGACTCTACTTTAGTATCAGTTGCCGCCGGTGGATATTGTGTTGTTTGCTGTCTTCTTACCACACCTGTCATGTTTTTCAAGAAAGATTTAACAGCATTTGTTTATATTTTCTGGATGGTTCCTTGTTTTGCTTCCTCTATTGCTATGGTTACGATTCCATGGGATAAAAGCATTGCATTACTTGCTATGATTTGCCTTGCTTCTAATTTTGGTATACCGTGGATGACGATGTTCTCTTGGAATACAGCAACTTGCTCCGGCTACACTAAAAAACTCACAAGAAATGCCATTATTATGGTTGCTTATTGCATAGCCAATATAATTTCTCCTCAACTATGGCAAGAGGGAGATGGCCCAAGATATAAGTCTGCCTGGACTGTGCAGATAATTCTTTCATTTTTTATCTCGCCGTTATTGGTTTTCGTAATTTGGTTTGTTTTAAGAAAAAAAAATAAAGCCAGACTAGCATCAATTGATGTTCACGAAAAAACTGGTATTGTTACTGAGACTGATGGAAAGGAAACTGAAGTTGATTTGGCGGTGCTGGATTTGACTGACTGGGAAAACAAAAAGTTTATATATCCTCTGTAATTGATTTATTTTTGTTTGATGAAAAGTACGTAGGTCTATAAATTTTTTTTATCATATATCGTATATGGCTTATTTCGTAATAAAACTTTAGAATGGAAAAGGTCATTAAATGAGGATTCCCCGAGCTACTGAGTGGCTAATTTTTTGACCATCAGCTCAGCAGTGATAGTTTATAGCTCTAGTTTTTTATAAGAAGTAATATAATGTGGCTAATAAAAATTCTTATCCATAACGCTGTTAAAATTGAAACTTCCCCTCAAACTGTTTGGATCTATTATAATTTGATATAGTGTAATTGATTTTTTAAGTTTTTTTGAATTGTCCCCGATGTTTTTAACTAACTATTTAATCATTCAACAACACATAATCAACAAAAAAATTCTAATATAAATTTCTTTGATTTGCATACATGAAATTATCAACCAGCTAGAAATTGCCAAAAAAACTTCTGTTTAGCCTTAATCGGCTTGTTATCAATGTTTTTTTTCATTTGAATAGTGCGCAAAACACCCTCGTGGACTATTCAAATGAAAAAAATGAAAAAAACTCGAAGCATCACTAATCTGTTGAATTTGCAAGATAGGTTAATCTTTTTTCATCCACAGTATTTTGTCAGTCCATCCATCCATTAAAAAACTTGTATCATAGAATTGAATCACCGATCCTGTGCATCAACTATTTTTTTTATAGCGCATTGACTATTCAAAATCTTTGTTCTCTCTTGCTCTTATTGTGGCAATAAAAAGCATATCGGAATATAAAGTCCAAGTTGCATATGCTTCATAATCTCAGTTTGATAATCAGCGGCAAAAGTAATTTTGGACTGCCTGTACCAAATAATATGGGCCATTCACGAAATCTAACCCAGTTTTTTTAATTTGAAAGTATATTTTCTTAGCATATGGTAATTATGCGTTATAAATATTTATCAAATGATCCGTGGCACCAGTGAATCTGCAGCCCCAAAGCTTTTGTTCTGGAGATTTTTTGTTCGACAATTTACAAAAAGTTAATATAAAATATTCCTAAAGCAGAAGTTTATGAAAGCGGAAAAGCTTAAGCTGCAAAAAACATATTGTCATTTTTATGACGAATCATAACTTAGAAACAATACTCCGAGTTGACGATAAAAAAGACACAGTGAGGTTATTTTTAACAGCAATCATAAGCGAGGCTTGGCAAGCGGAGCAAACATAATCTGTTCGGAAAGAATGAAATCTTGATTTTACGCCGTTTAATTTGAACTACCACAAAATTGTCACAAACTATTGAAGATTTGATAAGCTACCTATTATGAAAGACTAAGCTATAGTGATAAGCCATCTACTTTTTACGATAAATTTTCTATTGGTCATGATAAACCAACTATCAATTGGGTACATTACAATTGAGAGTGTTGATTTATTTGTTTTTTTTTTTATTGCTTTGTTTTTCTTTTCAAGAATACATCTAGTATTTTCAAAAACATTTTAGAACCTGGTATAATATGAATTTTTTTAAAGATAAGATTATATCAGTAATGGCAATACAAAATGAGTTAATATATACATACATATAGATATGAGAAATTTTAGTTTGAATTTGATTAAACGCCCAGTAAGAAACATATGTTCAAGTTTGTTGAAAGGTAAAGTAGTTTATGGATTGCAATCAGTTTTACTAGAAATGTTAAGTTTTCTTCATTTTCATTGATCACTGTACCTAATTAAGTATATTTTTTGCCGGAGCAAGTTTCAAAACAATTGTTCTATTCTATTAAGTGCACATATATACGCTTAAATTTAAATTGGCTAATCCAAATAAAAAACCGATCCTATTTCATTGTAACAAGCAATTTTTGTAAGACATTTTTATTCATACCACAGGCATGTAGTGCACTATGTTGCAGATTTGATGCTAATCCTATTCTTTGAATGGTAGGAGCTCAGGAATTGTTATATCGCTCCAAAAATTAAATTAAGGGCATAAAAATTAAAGACGCTTTATTTAAGGCAATATGTGTGCTGACAAAATTCATTTTAAATATTTGCATTGAAAACAGAACGGATGTTGTTTTGTTATTATTTTCTTTGGTTTTTTATGGTATTTATTATCGGTTAGTAAAATAAAAAGCAACTTACTAAGAGTGTCAAGCACAGTAGCGTTCAACAAAAGATACAAAGTTGTCAAATTTAAACAGGAATCAGATTAAAATTTTATGACTGTATAAATTTCTGCTTTTGTTTGCATATCAAACAATATATAATCCAAAAATCATAAAGATGCCACAATAATAAAAATGAATTTAAGCATGGATAAATTAAAACTCGAATTATAATTTTTATGGACCTCGTTTTAAATCCCACTACATTGAGCAAGTACTGACCTCAAGGCACGTTTAGTGTCTGTACAGTGGTATACAATAATTACAGAAAATTTATGAGATTTTAAGAGCCTGAAAAATTTTTGGACGTTTTCAAAAACATTCTTGCAATAATTATCCTGAGTTACTTAATTTATTATAGTTTATAAGATTGTGGGATAATCTATCGGTAATACTGTCTACTTTTGTCAGTATAATAGCAGATAAAATCCACCAATTTTTTTAACATTCTAATTTATAGTGAATTTATCTATATATATTTAATTTTTATGCTGGCACACCAAGAATATATTTTAAATTTATTCCCTTGTGAATATCAATTCCCTAATTTTAACCACCCACCAATGGTTGTTGACAAATAAAAAAAAATAGCGCAGAGAATGAGTAAAAATTTGGTAATAACAGTTGGGAAGTTTGAATAGAAACAAAATATATGAATTCAATATGTTAACATATTAAAGGGAACTATTAACAAATCAGTTTGTGCTCATGGAAGTCATTTATACAATTTTTTGGTTAACTTGGTTTGTTGAGTATGTAGCAGAGAGGAAAGCGCTAAGAATAATACTACTTGAAGTTGCCTGTTATAATTTCCGCAAAGTTATTTGAACCTGTTGAAACTGATAACATATCATATTTATAATTATCAACCAAATCTGGATTGGCAGATTTCAAGACTAAATTTTTCAAAGCGTTCATTGCTGGATTCTTGTTATAAAATAAAAATTTGGACTGTTTAAACCATCAGCCCACTATTTTTGAGCGAATAATGCATAGAATAGTTGGCATATGTAACGTTATACTTATTTTTACTAAACGTGAGGTGCAATTATACTCTCGCACAGCTGGAAATAGATTAGAGTAAGATTTGATTAATTAATAAAAAATTCAGAGTTAAAAGTTCTAGTACAAGGCTTCAATACAATTATTTAAAGTACCACAATCAATATTATTAAAAATGATAACAACGTTGAATGAATAGATAATCAAAGACATATTGCCTTGAAACTAGATAAGTGCCACTAAACCAGCTGCTAAAGCACCAAAAACACCATTTGCGTAATTCAAGTTACCAGCATTTTCAAAATTCGATAATTGAGTACTTGAAGATGTAGCGGAACTTGCACTTATAGTTGTACTTTCATTGCCAGTTGAGGTTGCAGTTGCAGTTTCGGTGGCACTTTCATCGGCGGCCGAGGTTGCAGCTCCATGGTTATGATCATGAGCACTTTCAGTTGCAGTTTCGGTGGCGCTTTCATCGGCGGCTGCGGTTGCAGTTGCAGTTTCGGTGGCACTTTCATCGGCAGCTGAGGTTGCAGCTCCGTGGTTATGATCATGAGCACTTTCAGTTGCAGTTTCGGTGGTACTTTCATCGGCAGCTGAGGTTGCAGCTGCAGTCTCAGTTGCACTTTCATCGGCAACTGCAGTTGCAGCTGCATTTTCATCGGCAGTTGAAGTTGAAGCTCCACGTCCGTGACCATGACCATGAGTGCTGGAAGTCGCAGTTTCGTCGGTAGTTGCAGCTTTTGCAACAAATTCAGCAATGGCAATTGAATCTGCCGGAGAATCTGTGACTTCAACAGAAGTAGCAGATAAAACCATTGTTGCTGCTAAGATTGAATTGAGTAATGAAATTTTATTAATTGAAACCATATTGTTCTAGTTGTTTTTGAATTATTTTGTAATAGATTAAATTAAAATCTTCAAATATCTTTTTAAAATTGATAAAAACAGGCCTATTTAAAGAAAATTCTCATTAATTGTAGATTCAATCCATCATAGGACCCTAGCTTAAATGTATCAAATGAAAACAAGATAATCTGCTGTCAATCTATTTATTCTCCCGGAATGTATAAAAGTAACCGAAATTGGTAATTTCTTGTTCTGAGTTTATCGGTTTTAAGTCCCTTATAAGATGAAAACAAAATAATATCCTGATAGTTTAATTTGTTGTCCAAATGGTACAAAAGTATTTGTGAATAGTAATTAATTGTCTTGAATATATCGGTCTGAAATTTTTAGGTGGTTTTGTTACACAGATGTTCTAGGCAATATCGCATGTGATACGTTAAAAGGGTTTTGTGGTCACTTATTGAAAAAATTTATCGCCGTGGACCCCGTTACTGCGATATCACCATATATTTTCATACAAAATCATACATATTATTTAAGAGGGCGCGAACCCTTAATAGGTTTAATATTCCTCCGAAATGTTTTCAGCATCTATTGCTTGAATTATCAAATGCTTATTGGGGGACTAGATGAAACTAGTCTAGTGAATATTTGTGCAGTGAGGAAAAGTTGTTTAACTGTTGCAACAAAATCCAAATTAAAATTATTTCATTATGTTGAAATATTTTATTACATTGAAATTTTTTTTGAAGTTCCTAGAAAGTAATTAGTAAATTAAATTAACGGTTATTATAAGTAAAAATTGAATGCAATTTATCTTTTATTTAAGAACGCTTTCATTTTAATAATTCAATAACTGGATGTTTTTCAAAACATTTTTTGGGCTTTATAATTTATTTTTATACATTGTTCATAAGCTATCTCTGGTATTATTTTAAAAACTTCCCTGGCGCAGATTTTTATCCATTATTTGTTTTTGATGAAAAAGTAATAAGTAAATCCAAATAACTAGATATGACAAGATTATCTCTTGTAGGAGAACAAAATGTTTATTCTCGAAAGATCACATATAACATATTCTCCAGGAAAAAGTATGTGCAATGATAAATTAATGTTTATGCATTCATCGCCGGTTTCATGTTTGGAAAATGCTTACTTTTTTCATCCTAAAACTTTTTGAAAGCATTGCTAATTTTTTTGATGTTGCTAAATGAGTCACCTTTAAGTATTATTATGAGGATGAATTCACAAGTGATTTTTCATTTCAAACAGCAGTCCAAAAGCGTTTGTTTATGGCTAAAAAAGTTGAATATTTTTACATATCCCTGTTTACAGGTGAGTTGATAAAATTTCAGGAAAGGAAAAAATGTCCTTACGATTGAATGAGAGCCAAAAAAATAGAAAACAATAATTTAATGTCATAGAGCTCATAAGTTTATTTTGGATTTAGAACATAATCAGCTTTTATAATCATCATACTGCAAATTATATTGATGTGAACAAAAGAAAGCTTTATGACTGTATGTAAAATGTATGAAATTCATCTATTGAATTCCCCAGAATAATAAATTAAATCATTTAACCATGCCGTAAAGTCACTGGTTCTTAAAGACAATTTTAAACGTAATCAGAAGGTTAATTTCTCAAAGACATCATAGATCTGGGTTTCTTGAAATTTTATCTGCTCAAAAATTGCCAATTGTGGAAAATTATTATGTCAAATAAATTCACGCTGATCTAACTGATAATGGTAGTTTTATGAATAAACTTATAAATTTTTTGGCAAATCAGAGAAGTAAGATTTTGATCAGCATGAATTTGAAATGCAAATTATGAGCGGTTATTCGTTTTGTTTTCATTTCCTCGTAGTTCGAAGGATTTATTTGCCGATTAGATTACTTGCTGGAAAACATTTTTATTTGAAACCAATGATTTGGAAAATATTTTTTGGTGGCTGCTTATTAGCAGTTTCCACCCACGTACAACTTTTTTCCACAAAAAACATCCTTTTATGATACTAGTCCACAGTTATAATTTTTAATTACCGTATTCAAATAATTATTTCAACATCGTCTTGATTCTAGTACCTTTAGGGGCTCGGTGTTAATAATTTCAAAAAGTTTCCCCGTTTGGATTATTTCATAACTTCCCCGATACACCCGGTTCACTGAAAAATATATTACAACACTCGAAGAATTTCTTGACGCCCCGATATTTGAACTGTCAAAAAGTAATTCGCATCGATTTTAAAAAAAAATCACGAATGTTATTGGTCGTTGTGCCACGAATATTTAATCCTAGAAACAAACAAAACTATTTGCCACAACATGGAGTATAAAGATAAGAAATAATATGAAACAGAAAAAAATGACAATACCACAAGTTTGGCAAGCAGAAACTGCAGGTCAAAATCTAATGTTGTAAAAGTAGCTGAGCTTTAAATCTAGCATAGATAAAAACCTATTTTGCTTACTTCTCAGCGGTAAAATTTAAATTTTATAAATATTTTGACGGGTTAAATTCTAATGAAACCCGTTTCTTTCTAGATTTGAATATCTATTATCTTTTGGTTAACTATAGTATTTTAATCCCTATGTTTTCCCTGTGTCTACGGTATGTTTTCTAGCAATTAAATTGTTTTTCTTAGTAACAATATTGATGAGGGTTGGAGTATCTATATGTTTTACTTAATAAAAGCTTTAATTCACCATAACAATAAATCGAGTATCAGATATTGATTGCATCAAAAAAATTTAAATAATTTAATTTTTGACAAATCTTCACATTGCTGCTATTTTTTCTGTCTAGACACAATATACCTGAGAATGAATAGTTGAAAACGAATAATAGATTTTTATTTTACAGTAAATTGTTTGTGAAGTAATTTTATTTTTATTTTGTTTCTGTTTATCCGTTTTGGATAATGATACCGCTTGTTGTTTTTTCTTGGATCCAAAACTTTTTGTGTGCCTCTTAGATGCATTTACTGCATTTTTAAGATATTCCTTTTTTTTTCAAAAGTAGTAACAATATCTAGTATCGTCCAGAATGTTTTCAAGCACGGTCCGCATATTTTTTGCTCAATAACACAGAAAGCCATCTAATTTGTTCTATTCATTTTCAATGCAATAATTTGGAAGCTGAAATCTCGGAAATAAAAAAAGTTATCTTGTTTTTGGTGTTTTGATTTGATTTAATTCTAGCTAAATTTTTTTAACATGAATATGAACTAAATTTTGTTGATATCTAAAATATAATATCTAAGCTTTTCATTGCTGGTCAATAATCAACGATCGCTGGCTTGTAATTGTGCCGTTTTTATTTAATGTTCATAAAGTACTGTTAGTCTCCTATAAAAGACAAAGCTTCTTTATGTAATAAATGTAATACAGAAATAGTATATGAAAAAATTTATTTTTCTTTGGCAGTTATTCAATCTTTTTTGATTTATAGACATATAAATTAGCCTTTAAGTTGAAAAAAAAATATTGGTCTATGATATTTGGCCGGTTGAGTTGGGAATAAAGTAGGAAACAAAAAATTGTGAAAATCAGATGTAGTCATTCAAACTAAAAATATTTTTGGGAAAATATTTTCATTAGAAAAGATGTTAATATTAGATAAATACTCATATAGTGATATACTCAGTCCTAGGATTAGAAACTGTTAATATAGATAGTGATTAGTGGTCACTAAAAAGCTACCACTAAATAATGTTGTAGTATATAATTTATGTCAACTAACTAAAGGTAATGGTAGTAGGACTTAGTTTTTCTCTCTTTTATTTAGGAATTAAATATATTCAAAATAAATAAAATTACATTTACAGCAAGAAAAATGATATGGAATTTATCCTGAAATTCAAATATTGTCTGTTAAAATAAATAAGTGTAATAATTAGGGTTATTTGAATAATCAGATTTGTGTTTACTTTGATCTAAAAGGCTTGCAAAAAAATATATGCCCTGATTTCCCTAACCACAAAATACTCACAAGTGTTTTAATTTCGTATTCCTACTTGATTCATGAGACCGAGAACTTTAATCCAATTTGTTAAAAAATTTGATCCTTGTTTAGGGACGTAAATTAATACAATAAACTAAACCTGTATTTTCACGTTTTTTGAACTGGTTAGTCAGTATATTTTGATTTCAAAAGTTTAGCTTTTATAATAATTTTTTCGCAATGAATCTTCTCAGTTTCGCAGTTAGAAATTCCTTTAAGGGAACAAGTAAAATATAAACGTATATATGATGAGATATATATTAAAATAAAAAATAATCACCAGACTTGGTATTCATCAAAATAATCAATACTTTTGGTGGTATTCAACGTTTCCTTGGAAACATAGTGTCTCAAGTCATCCATTAATTGAGGTGGACCACAAGCTAAAATTCCGACACTTTTACCTGCGGAAGAATCTATATATTGGGATAGAATTTCTTGAATTTTAGGTCTACCATACTTAACCGTGAGAATCTTTTCACCAACAATAGTCTCCTTATCGCTAAGTCCTTTAGACTCTTTAGAAGAAGTGTCAGTGCTTAAATCTTCAGATGATGGATTATCAAATAATTCTTGTAAACTCATTTCCTGATCTTGTCCTTGTTCCCTAGACACATAAATATGAACATCGACGTTTTCTAATTTCTTAACTAAGGAACTATAAGGTTTGGCATCTTTTAATTCTCTGACAACCCAGATGAAAGTACCTTTACCAATAGTGACAGCACTATCCAAAACTCCAGGAACACCAGAACCACCGGCAACCATGAGCAAGTCATCGTATCTCTTTGCACCACTTGAACCTTCACCTCCATATGGTCCCTCAATACACACCCTCCAATTCATAGTACCTCCTTTTTTCATCAATTTTTTCCAAATTCTGCCAGTGACACCTTTTTTCACTTTGATATAAATGGAAATATTGTTTCCTTCAACCGCTAAAGTAAACGGGTGATTTTCCCAGAAAACCCAGCCAGCAAAATAAATGAATCCATAATGACCTGGAGTATGTATCCACCATGATGGTTTGGCAACTTCAACCTTAAACAATTCATCACCAATGGCAGTAATTTGAGCGTTTCTGTATCCAAAAAGTGACATTCTAGCAATTCTGACCAAGCGATCGAAAAACCACACACAACATGCAGCAATCAACCATTCACACCAGCCTAAAGTGTTACAGTGATACCAACACATAGCTATGAAACCAATGGCCAATATAATATGGGTAACCAAGAAATATTCATACCAGTGTCTTCTGAATACATGAAAAGAGAAAAGAACAATAACACCAGCTAAAACTGTAGCAGCAACACCACATGCAAAATATAGTCTTTTTAACAAAGTGGTGTAATAGCCTAGAGAATCAATTGTATATAAAACAGAGTGGATTAAAGAATCCACAAACATCCAACGGGCCAAAACCTTATGGTACTGAATGAAAGTCATATAAGACCAACCTGTCAACCAAGTGAGGAAATTGTTTCTACCTGCAAACAAAACAAGTAACGGTATTTTACCAAATGCTAGAATACCTGATCTATAGCCAACACCTTTTCTCCATTGAGAAGTAGCATTAGCATTGTTACCATCATGCTGACGATATGAAACGCTGTAAAATGCAACTTCTAATATAAAAATTCCAGTTTCAACTAAAAGCTCCATACGATTTGGAAGTAATGAAGAAAACCATTTTGGTCCAACCGGAGTAGAATAACTACCGTGGGGAAACACGGAAGGTAAAGTAATGTAACTCTGAATGTACTTAGAAAGCTTAGAGTTATTAACTTTAACTGCTAAACCAGATTGTCTGAGGAAATTATGGATGGAGCCAATTATTATTAAAACCAAGAAGTAAACGCATAACCCAACACTAAACCATGTACCAGAGTCATTATCATAATATGAAGCGCGCGTAATATCGAAAGCGGCTTTAACTTGTGTCATTTCTGGCAGATGTGGGCTATAAAGGGTCTCGTTCGTAGCACCGACATCCTCATTTGTAAAATAATTAGTGGCATTTAAATATTGATCCTGATAATAAGTCCAATCCTTGTCCGTAACATAGTCAGCACAAGATGTCACTGCATATTTAAAAAACTTTTTCATTTTGCCTTCGTTATAATTGTCCAACTCCGCAGCACATATTAAAAGAGATCCTAGTGCTGGTGGATATGAACAAACAGCTTCTAAAGAAGTACTACTAGTACGACGCTTACCATGATTATGTCCTGTATAAGTAGTATCTGTAGTAGCAACTGTTAAGTCATAACCCCACATCAAAGCAGCAACGTAGGTAGAACAAGAGTTGATTTCACCAGTACCCTTGTTAGCAGCTAAGTTTGTTTTCCATGATCCGCCTCCGTGAGCAGCTTCTATAGAGGAAAAGAATGATGTAAACAATAAAATCCAATTAATAGCAATCATTTTTCTTGAACAACAATATATTATATATGGACTACAGAAATTAGTGAAACCATGGGAAAAGAGCTCTTTTTAATACTTTTAATTTATTATGAGATTATCATTTTATTATATGTTTTAGCAGCCAATGGAATCAATCAAATATGATTAATTAATTAGCTGTATTAGGTATAAAACATAGAACTGCCATATTTATTGTGATAAAGAAGAATAGTAAGGCGTGTCCTTAAAACTACAGGGTCCAATCAATTCCTATGAACCCGCGAGATTCAAATATTTACTGGAGTTATCTTATTCACCGATAAAATTCTTCTGCAGATCCAAAAAGGAACCAGTTATAATACTAGAATGGCTGCAACATTTCTAAAACATTCAATATCTTAGATTTTGGAATCATCAGACGATTTGAAAATATAACCAAAATCCATTCAACGCTATATAAGCCTTCTATTGGATATCAAGCCGATAGAATTTTTAAAACCAAACTTACAGTCGGTGTTAGTGGGAATACAGGATCTAGTTCATATTCAAATACAAATATTTAGCCGACCAAAGAAATTTTATACAATAATGGCTTCGTGTTAGATTCGAATACTCCTTTATATTGAATTTTTGGCCTATGGTATTGGGTTAATGAAACAATTGTTGTAATTAGCAGTGGTGTTAGGCTTTCGTTATTGAATGCTTATTTGCTGTTGTATAAGCAATTATATTCGACCTTGTTGCTTCAATGTTATTCAAATTTTATGAAATACACTCTTGCACATTTTCTTCAGCCTTCTTGGAACTTTTTCTAACAATACTAAGAGTATTTATACGAAAAACAGCCATTGCAGATGGTGCTAAACAAAATGTTATTACAAATAAGATCCCTTACTCTTCTATAACTTTCCCTGAAATCTTTTTTTTTGCCACATCTTTCGTTCATCTTAAAACATTGATCCATCTTGGATAAAATACATTGAGCATTTTTTCATGGGTTCTTACGACTTCTGTATATTTCAATGGTATGTTTATATACTTTTTATTAATAACTACAAAATCCAATCTTTTAAAAACCTCAACCATGCTATACTTTTAGTAAGGAACATAGATAAACAGTATTAGTTTTCTTCAATTTTGTCTCCACTCAATAAATTAATTGAAAATTTTCAGCATGGACACAGAAAACGCGTCGTGTGAATAATCAAACTTTTGTTTTTATATTTTTTGGCCACAAATAATGTAAACAATCTACTTTAACTACTAAATCTTTCATTGCTTAACATCACACGGTCATAATCATCAATTTATAAAATTTGTCCAATTATGATAAATATAATCATATAATCGAATACAAAGGCAGGTCAAATTAAAACTATAAAATATACCTTCATGATTCAACCGCCAGCAATTCAGAAAATGACCTGCTTATCAATTTAATGGATTCTAAACAGTCAGTTCAGTTTGCCTATGTTAAGAAATCAATTGTATAAAATTTAACTTTCATAGAATTTTTTTAATAGCTATAGTTCAAAATTATGAACGAATTGCATATTCACATCAATTAATAAAAACCAAAGTCACAGAAGCTATAATAACTAAAATGTTACCATCGTGGATCACAAAAATATATATGAATAATCTTCAACTTGAAAACGGTCAGATTTTCTCAGTCAATTAAATTAATCGAATTTTGGTCACCTCTTCTTGATAGACATCCGTCATATTCAATATAACAGTCACCAGTTAATTATTATAAAAGTGTTTTTGGCCTGTTTGATAGAATGTTCAAGAATAGAAAAAAATCCCATTTCTTTAATGTTTTATTCCATTGCTTTTTTTTTTGTTTTTCTATCAACGAAAAATACGTATTCATGTTTTTTTTTTTAAAGTTAAATTTGAAATGTATATCAAAACGAAAAAACAAATGTAATTAAACACAAAGGAAAAACTTGACGATGCCGAACAAAAGGTTATGAAACAAAAACACTACCAAAACATAAATTTAATGAATCAAGCAAAAGCCATTTCTTTAGGTAGTGACCACTAAAATGTTAATCAGTGTAGACCGTATAAAAATTAATATAAAGTTGGTCCAGCATCATAGATTGAAACAAGCACAGAGAAGATTCCTTTTAGGTATATGAAATTTCAGTATTCGTAGGCAAAATTGAAATTACCTCATAATTGTTCAATCTACTGGTTATAACCAAATTAATTAAATTTGAAGTCGAATCTGGGATGTTAACTTTGATGGCATTCACTTGCATTTGATGGTTTTTCTCTAGTCATTGTGGCGATGGTAAGAGAAGTGACACAACCAATGGAGCCCATAAATGTAAAACATGAAGTAACTAATGCGATAGTGAATAGGTACTCTGTAGCCATAGGTTCACGTCTATGTAAAATTTTATCACAGTATTAGTTGTCAAACTTCTAGAACTGTATACCACTGGTTACCGCTTCATCCAACTGGCCGTTAAATGTTACTTAAACAGTTGAGATATCTAAAGTAAAATCACCGGTGGAGAGTTCAGTATTACCACAAGGTGTAGTAAGTAGCGGACGTAGTAACACCTGCAAAAAATATAATAGTGTAATTTGAAGGGCCATCGTAGTCAGTTGACGACAGTTGGTGTGTACTGTGTTAGAACAGATATATTGGCAAAACTATGGTACTGAATGGCTCTTAGGGCATCACAGTTACATAGCCAGAGGTAGTGGTTGGGTTTCCATCTGAATCAGCTGTAATAAATGTTGACGTGAATGATGTTGCAGCAGTACCACTCATGATGGTGATCGCATTAATAGAGTGGTTGTTTTTCAAGGCGTATTTGTTGTTTTTATGGCTCTTGATAATGCAATTGTATGCGTAACATAATAACAGGTTGCAAACCCTAAGAAACCAGTAGAATTCGCGTTCAGAAATTACCGTGACTTATCGGAAATGTGTGAGTCGTGTGCAGTAAATCACACCCATATATTGTGACAGGAAGCCGGCGCATTCCCTTTAAAAAGTTTATTATAAACGAGGCGGTGTAGGTCTTTAAAGGTTTGCAAGATTTGACAGAAACTCATAGCTAACACGAAAATAAAGATAGTTTTACAATTTTTTGCAAATTTTTAAAAGTTTTTACTTGCAATATATATACAGAAAATAAAGGCATTCAAATGGGGTTTTGAGTAAAATATAGTTTGCTAAAGCTTTTAGTTGAATAATTATAACAAAATGCTAGATAAAAACTATTTATCCCATTTTCCTTGCAAAGACAGTGACGAAAAAAGATCATTTATACCGAACCTGATAGTGAAACCTATAATCTTCAAAATTCAGTTATTGAAAAAATGGCTGAAATTATAGTTAATAATGAAAATAAAAATTCAGATGGAAAATTGGCAACATGGAATGATTATGAACCTTCGAATAAACAATAAATTTTTCAGTTCATTAACTAATCTCTATGCAACCAACATTACCAATAAGGTTAAAAACGTTAAAGACGTATAACAAGTCGCAAACAATCTTCGTTTCTGTATTTTGTAAAACCATTATATCCAAATGAATCTTGGTTTTGAACTTAAGTAATACAATCTTATTTTTCTGTAACAAATTTAATAAATGCATTTTAAAACGGTCAATCCAAATATATGTATCTTAAAATTTCAACTATGATGTTGCATCGAATCAGTAGCTCTTTGGCCTTAATGATTTGGGCTGTTTAACTTTAATGTTATTACAGAAAATGTACGGAAGTCTAAAGGATGTTTAAAAACAGATGAAATTAGTATACTGACTGATATTTTGCGAAACTCGAATTAAAAATAACTTCCATTGGTAGCGGAAATCAATTTCTGTATGAATTATAATTTAAGTGAACCAAGATTCAACTTGTTGTAGACCCAGAAAAAAATCAAGCAAAGAATTATAACCGATATGCACCCCCAAAAGAAAAACTGTGCTCAGAAAGGTGTCTTTTAACTTGCTTACACTAGGATGTATGAAAGGATATAAGAAGATTTCGTTTTTTTGTGTTGAGATTACCTAATATTTTAAAGTGAATATTTCACAGTCTTTTAAAACATATCTAAATTGGTATTGATAATCAATAATGATTTCGTTAGAAGAAATAAATCATTTCTGAAGCTTTGAGGGGAAAATAATAATTTTGTTGGGAACGCAGATCCAGGTTTATTGTAATTGAATTACTTTCCCTGTGCTCAAAGTAAAAAAAAAACAAAAATATGCTTATTCTTTAGTTCATTTGCTTAAACATAATTATAAGTATTAAAAAATTGTGCTATTATTAAAGTGAATTCTATTTTTGAACTACGTTTTAGTACATGTCCATTTTTTTTAAAATGTTTCCATGCCTTTGTTTCGTAAGTTTCTTAATCCCTTAATTTGGTTTTCCTTGCAATAGACCTAATTTTTGTTTTGGCTTGGCAAAAATTGTACCTTGCATAGGCTCAATTATGAGTTAGAGATTAATAGTCAATAAAAAATAGTCAATTTACAGAACCCTTTAATATTTTTGGTACTTGAAGTAGTTTGATAAAACACCAAACACGAAAGACTATTTAAGGTAAACAAAGCAATATCGACAGTTAGCTTCATTCACTTTGTAGCTACATATGCTGCTCTCTCGTTAATTCCGTGAAAAGTATCCTTTTACTCTTATTGTCTAGTAAGCTGTGTCGTGACATGACACATCTTTTTAATTTAAAAGGGGTGCACGGAAGTAGTAAATGAACGCAGGTATATTCGTGATTTATTGCTGTACCGAGATAGCTGAGTCATATAGTAATGTAGATTTTTTTTGGAAAACAGCTCTGAAATTCTTAGTTGAGTTCTGATTAGAGTATTACCATTTTTAAATGTTAGGAAATGAATACAAACGAGCAAAAATGGTAGTAAAATGTGTGGCTCTTATCTATCCTACCAGATGTCGGATCAATTTCCATTTTTGATAAGCCACAATTGAGATTAGCAGTTTTTTTTTTTGAATTTGTCCGGGTTTAAGAATCGGCATTCTTTCATCTCTTTATAATTCCTTTTTATTATTTCTTTTTTGATTAGGTTCAAGAAAAATTAATCCAACCAAAGATACCATGAATAACTCAGATAAACCATTTAAGATCGACAGAATTGCTATCATTGGTGGTGGACCAAGTGGGTTGGTTACTTTGAACGAGTTCCTGCATACCAATAAAGATGGATCCTCAACGATCGTCGAATCAAATTGTAGCAATAAATATCCAAAAGATCCAGCATTTAAGGAAATTGTTGTTTTTGAACAAAATGATTCTACAGGTGGCGTTTGGAAATATTCTGAGGAAATAGATCCAAGGTTTCCTGTTGATATTGATGATTACTCCAATCCAAGAGCAATTAGACCTCATTTGAATTCTCCAGATTTAAAAGATTTATTAAATTCCGATACTGAGAATCCCATTGTGAGACCATTAAATCAAGAGACCGTGGAAAAAAATTTACTATGGAACAAAAGTGCCGTCTATGACCATCTTTTTACTAACATCCCAAAAGATCTAATGAGATTTTCAACTAGTTTTGACGATCAAATTATTGAAGATAAAAATTCTACAATTTACAAACCATTTGTCACTCATCAAAATGTTTTAAAATATGTTGAAAAATTTGCAAATGATAATAATTTATTAAAATATGTTAGATTCAATAGTAACGTTGAAAAAGTTTTCAAAAAAGGTAACAACTGGTATGTTACGGTTTGTAAAATTGACAAACAAAACAAAAAAGAAATCTGGTATACAGAAAAATTTGATGCTGTTGTACTTGCAATTGGTAGGTTTAATATCCCATTTTTTCCAAAAATTGATGGGTTTCAAAATTTTGTCAAAATAAATCCAAGTGTTGTATTACATTCTAAGTCATTCCGAAAAACAGAAGATTTAAAAGGTAAAAAAGTGTTGGTAGTCGGTAGCAATGTTAGTGCTTTAGATATTATTCAGTATTTAATCCCAATTTGTGAGGTTCATATATCTGGAAATACAAGAATTGTCTCGAAAGATGGTAAATCCGATGAAAATAAAGATAATAAAACTAATGATTGGGTTGAAAATGTGTTGGCAGACGATTCACTTGCACTTTTCAAACATCCCAGAATCTTCAAATTTGAAGGTAATTCAATCCACTTTATTGATGGTATTATAGAATCTGGATTTGATACAATTCTTTTTTGTACTGGATATCATTTACATTATCCATTTTTAGATGTACCAGAAAATGAAGGTAAAGAATATATTTCAATCTCTTCAGGTTATGACGATAACCCAAACTATGCTCAGACCAAAGTTGATAATTTATATCTTTATACTTTTACTATTTCTGATCCAACAATTTGTCACATTGGGGTGGCACATAATCCATTATTTTTCTTAACCTCCGAAGCCAATTGTATAGCGATTGCAGGTGTTTGGTCTAATCATAAAGTCCTTCCTTCTAAACAAATACAAAGAGGTTGGATCAGCAATAGATTTAAAGGAAAAGTTAGTGGATTTCAAGTTTTTGATGAAAATACCATTAAAGATCTTATCAAAGAATGTTATGCATTGGGTCCTAGCCATAGATTTAACTTTTTACCATTGATTAAGAATGATGAAATTAAACACTCTAAGGTAGCGTTAAGCGATTTGTTTTATGAGTTTGCAACCGGCAAATTGAATGAATTTGATCCATCCTGTCAATATGATTCTTCATCTTAGAATTTTTTTACTTTTTTTATGTATACTTTATAGATTAAATTCCTTTTCAATTCTTTTTAAAAGCAGTTATAGATCAGTCACGGACATCTATATAACAAATGGCTAATACTAGGATAAATGATCTAAGATTATTATATTACCTGAATCAAGTCTTTAATAATTCAACAGCGAAAAAAAATGCAAATGTGCTTTTACGCGTACACAACAGAACGCGTTGATAAGATTTCCAATTTGTTATCTGGTTACACTTTTTCATAAATTTGTCTGTTTCCACAATGTCGATATGCTTGAGTGATGTATTGCTATCGAAATATAATATAAATTTTGTGGGCTCAGAAACAATAACGCTCGATAATCTGAAGAATCAGGATTTATACCCTGCTAATGCAGCCGTACATAAAAAGACAATTAGTGCCTTCAAATATTATACAAACAACTTAATTGTAGACATCATCCACAAGATAAATGATCAGTTAGGTATAGTGAAGTATAAATCCACAGAAAAATTATCAAAGTTGGGAATAATTTTAAATTGTGAAATTGGATATTTCATTCATATTGCCTCAATTACTGAACTAAACAAGAATTCGGTATTTCAATTGAATACGAAATTTACCTCAGTCATTAAAAACATTCTTTGTAATGCTTTAGATATACCTGAAGGAGTTGAGATAGATCCTTTGGCATTAAAAAAAGATTGTTTACACTTAATAAAAAGCATCGATGATATAAATATAATTTGCAAGTCAAGGAGATTTATATTTCCAATTAATTTCAACCCTTCTTTAGACTTATCGAATCCAATTTTGAAGCCGAGTAGTCTGGGTGAGTTAAATGTGTTGAATTCACCGGAGCATTTTATTCCTATTGTTAAGTCATTTCAATGTAATTTTTGTTTAAAAGGTTCAAGGAGTGAGGACGCCTTAATAAATCATATAAATAAGTTTCATAAATTCAATAAAAAATTGAACAAGTCAACAGATTTTATCTCCAAATCTACGGGACAATTGTTTCCATTTGGGTTTTTAAACGTTTCAACCAGTAATGATATCAACAACTCATCAGATAAGTCACATAAAGATACTGGCTTAGATGATATGCCCCATCAAAAGTTTTATAGAGAATTTATCAACTCTTGGAAAAAAGACGGCTGTAATAACTTTAAATACTATTTCCAGACGACTAAATCTAATAAATTTCAAAAACTACACTCTTTTGTGCACACAATTATTATGAATGGTCTAATATTATGGATGGATGAGTTTGATAGTTATGAATGGAACAAAAATTTAAAAATAATCAATGGGAAATACTTGAAATTTTATAATACTTCAACCCCAGTAGATGAATTAAAATTTGAGTTCAGTGAATTATCTAGCTACGAATCAATTGAAATATATTCAAATATAGTCGCAACCGCAATCATTTTATTGTTTGCTTGCATCAATATTGAAGAGAATTTGATTGAGTTTAATGAAATTCCAAAATTTCAAGTTGAATTTAACGAAACTGAAAGGAAATTTGGACTGAAATTATTCAAACAGTGTTTAGCAGTCATAGATGATGACTCACTAAATATTTTAAAGGTTACAAAAAAGGATAGAAAAATAAGTAATTATTGTAGAGATTATGAGACAAATTATCCATTTGCGAAAAATATTTTTAATAACGTTACTTCATTATTGGTTTTAATTACATGTACACCTTTACATAAAGATGGTTTTAAAAGTTCATTAGGTGCCATATTTTGTATTTTATCTATTAAGAATCAGGATAGTAATATATTAGAGCCGACTAAAAGACTAGCTGTCTATAAAAAATTATTATATGGTATAAGAATTTCTTTTATCTACAATGTTAAATCAGACGATAAGTATTCAACTATTGATAGAGATGAGACATACTGTCTATTAATTCAAAATTCCACGACTATTGGTGTACTTAAAAATATCATTGAAGAACTTTATTATCCAACCGTTAATAGCTTAAAATATTTAATGACTGAGCGTCATCTTTCAAAAGGTTTATATAATCCCAGAAAATTAACTTTTGTTTATGAAGTAAAGAAGAAACGCAGAGTTCTAGGTTATAAACTGGTTGGACTTTACACACTCAAAAATATAATAGATAAAGTAAGAAATAGAATGATAGATTCATTAATTCTCCTATTAGACTTAACTAAGTATAGAGAAATATACAAACAAAACGAAAATAAGCCAATAACAATCGATGATTTAACTTTTTATAATCATTTAATTAGATCTAAATTCAAACCGTCAAATCGATATTTTGAAACTTGCGAACAACTATCATTATTATTAATTAGTTATATTTTATTAACCAATAAACCATTCCATTCCACAGAGTTAACAAGAATGAGGTCTGAAAATTTTAAAATAGAAAATATTGGTTACGATATGGTTTTGAAATTCATAACTGAAGAAAATATGGAAACTAGAGTTATAACAGAAAATCATATAATTAAAATTGCTCTAATGATTTTAGGACCAATTAGAAATGCTACAATAAAGCTTCAGGGTAAAGATAAAGCAGAAAAATTATTTTTCACATTAGGTTCAACTTACACCACAACTAAACTTGTTAAGTTATTAGAAATGGATGATGATATTAATTACCTTAAGTTGACAAGATATTTATATAAGTTACACCATCAAATGAAAGAAGAAATGAATGGTGCAGATCCACTTGTTCTTCGTAACCACTTTTTGAATAAAATAAGGACTAGTGCTAGGATTAGAAAGGAGGGGTTAATTATAACAGATTTGAAAGCATTGAATGAAAATTTACAGATTCCACTTGATCAGTTGGAAGTTTTACAATGGGATAGTTACTGGGATGAAAGCTTCGATTTTTTGTTGAATGAGTCTCCGACTTTACAAGATTGGCAGAAAAAAGAAATATTTATGGAAAATAAGAGAAAGTGCATATAATAGACGATATTGATAGATTAAGATCCAAACTAGATAAGATTAAAGTAATGATTTTGTAACATTACCTCTGAAACATAGTAAATAAGCAATGTAGTTATATCAATTCAAGTAGAAGTCTTCATTCATGGAAATCAAATTTTTAGCTTCAGATTGTTATTTTTTCGTATTAAACGGGGTCATAAGATCTCTGGGCATTCATTTCATATTTCCAATGGAAAATGGGACAACTAGTTACTCTGGTGATAAATATTGTACGATAAATGGCAATATCTCGCCACAGCATGAACTTAAGTAATTCTTATTTGCTATCAAAAAGAATTAAGCAAATGGCATGTCTTTGAATAATGCACACATGAAAATATCTTTAAGCAGTTGAATTTTAGATTTTTCAGAGCATTATTGTGCTTTCATTTTCTTGGGGAGTCAATTAAGATTATCACCACACTAATTAGGAAAAACATTTTATATTTTTATGTACTTATTTATTTAAAGAAAAAAAAAATTAAAAAAAAATAACGTGAGAAAAAATCATGATGGGTTATCGTAAATATTTCGTAAAACTACATTTGCATTCCACTCATATCCATACCACCCATATCCATTGTCATAGATGATGAACTTGTGGTTCTTGTGGTTATTAAAGTAGATACAAAACTGTTTGGAGCAGTAGTCATGATCACTGAACAAGAATCAGAAGGAATACTTTCGGTAACATTAGGATAACTAACTTTAAACCATGGGGAAATGTGATTCCACCATTCATTCCAATCAGAAGGGTCATCAACATTATGTTTCATTATCCTTAAAACGATCTTATATTCACCATTTAGAATACGGGTACCATCAGCTAGCAAACCATATCTCCAATTATCCCATTGTGAGTTTTCAGTATTATTTGTTCGTGGTGAGTGAAGCCATGGATAACTACCTAATCTTTCACCCTTGATTCTCCCAATAAATTTGTGTTTTCCAATAACGGGAGGATAAACAAAGTCGGTTTCATTCCAATCTCTTTGAACAACAAAGATGTCAACTAGTGGTGAACCTATTCTTTGATCCCAATACATTTGTAACCAATGGTGAGTATCGTTAACAACTTCACCATCTTCCCACATATCACAGGTTTCCCAACCTGTCTGATATGAATAGAAATGTTTCCAATAGAAGTTTTTAAGGCTTTGAGTCTCTAAAGAATTCATTTTAACGGCAGCTCCTAAGTATGGGATATTTGAAATTAAGCCTGTACCTTCTTCAACAACCTCGACATAACCGCCATAAACTGGTAATCTTGTCGCCTCGTTTGCATAATACTCAATCGGTGGAATAATTTTTACGGTAATGTTAGCCGAAGAATTAGCAGGAATTAAGACAGAACTTTTTTCAGATGTAACGACTGCACCAGTGTAATTGCCAATATAAGGGAATGGATACATATTGTAATTATAATATTCAGGATCAATGGACTGAGAATATAAGGTAATTGATTCAGCGCCAGTAATGAAAAACCTAGAATTTTTGAATCCATGATTTGTAATTTCAATAGTATATTCGGTTGCATTAGATGTGTCATTTAAAGAAATAAAACCGGGAAATACATCAAATGTTTTTGAAATAAGTGTTTGGGGATTTAAAATACCACCACCTTGAATGGAAGGATTGCCGGCAATATCAATGTCGGTTTCGACAAGCTTATCGAAACCTATGGTATTACCGCTTGAAGTAATCCTATCCAGTAAATGGGATTTCCAGTTACTGTTTTTAGAACAAGAGCCATAGGCAGCAATTGCAGAAGCAACGTAAGCGGCAGATAAAGCATTACCAGAAGCATAAATCTTTAAATCATCAAAATAGTAGTTACCTTGAGCAAGGATGTTTGGTTTTAAATACAAATCTAAAGTAGGACCGAATGAACTATTAAAATTTTGAGTAAAATCATTAAAATTATAATCAATTGCAATATAATTATTAGCACTTGTTGAATGTGCAACAATAGTTTCACCATCTTTTAATCTTTTCAAAATACTAGCACCATATTTTTTACCAAGCATTGCAGATGTATATGCCACATCGGTGGTGGGAAATTCAAAATTTTCATATATATCGCCAATGGCTATAATTTGAGAATAGTTTGTTTGTGAGACTGCATTAACAACTTGAGCCGATGAGCAATTTTCGACGTCAAAAAACAATATATTACTATCATCTTGGGCAGTTTTGTCAATAAAGGAGCAATTATTTGTTAATTTACCTAAAACAAGGGTATTGTTTGTGTATAAGTCCAATTTAACATCAGCATAATATCCAACAATTTCGCCATCATTGATTTCAAGTGGAAAGCCAAGGACGCCTTCAGAGCCAGATGAGCCAACGGAAACAACATTTTTAGCAGCTGCACCATCCGACATCTGAAATAAACCAGGGGAATGACCCATTGGCATAACAACAGGTTTAATGAGAGAAATTTGATTGAGGAATTGAGAAAGCTCAGAGGATTCCCAACCACCATACATTTGCCAAGTAGTAATAAAAATAAAATCAACCGAATCATCGTTACAAGCTTTCAGAACAGCATCAGCTAATTTGGAAGTGAACGAAGTGGTAGAATTAAAGTTTTCAAATATTTTGTAGGATTTGATTTTTGTCTCAGGAGCATTAGCGAGTAAAACTTTAGCAGCAAGGGTATCTTCGGTGATTTGGGATCTAGTAAATTTGACAGAAGAATTGGTATAAATATCGATAGCGGATTGAATAGAGCAGTTAAAACCAACACAATTATTACCAACTATGTTATAATTAATACCGTCTCCAATCATGCCAACTGTAATATTAGTACCATTCGCACCATCAATATTGAAATTTGAAACATTTAAGGACCAGTACTCAAACTCAGTATAATTATGAACTGTAACATGGTAAGATGCACGAGAAACGTTATATTCAGAAAGTGAATCAATAGATAGTTTTGTACTTGAATAGCCTACGAAAATGAGACCAAAAAAACAGGAGATTAACAGGTTCATGTTTTTTTATGTTTCCTAGTATACTGAGAATAAATGACCTAAATATATAAAGAATTATAACCTCTTAAATACTTTGATGGACTGAAAAACTCAATATACGCTTTTAGGGAAATAAAAAGTGACCAATGTGATTGATTGGTTATTGGTACATTATTGAAGTGTACTGAGGTATTAATAATGCTAAATGAGCAATTTATGAATAAAATAAGTATGGAAAACTGATGTGTTTACCAATGTAGCTAAACTTTACAATTTTTATCCTTTATTTGCTCGTTCTATTACCTCGGCGAAGACTTTCAACAGGTTTATTCACTACATGCTAACACTCCAAAAATAGCTACCTTAAGAAATTACTGTTAACTTGAATTTTATAAATACTTGAGACAAATTTGGGATATAATTTTACAGAAAGAAACGTTCGCTATTGGATATAACTAATGTTTTGCTATATAAAACAGAAAATATTGGTTCAAGCCTTTGAAAATTAGTCGATTTACTAGTTATTCAATCTTTCCAGCATCTAATCTTAATTTTAAAACCAATTGAAAAAAATGATTATTCCAAATATTTTATAAGCATTTCAATAATTTTCAATAGTTGAAATCATATTATATCATCAGTAAATATTGATACAATTACAGGAAATCTGAAAATATAAGAAATGGAATGCAACCATGATATTACCAGTAGGAAATATTGGAGTAACAATTCTTTCCATTAATTAAATAAAAGATAACATTAATGTCTAGTCAATGGTAAACTAATAGTTTTTTACGCAGCCGGGATTTAGTCATCAACAACTGTTTTTCATCACAACATCTTTATCGCAAAAACTCCAAATCGTATGAAGTATAGAGATTTTTCTTCCAGTAAATTAAAACATTTTATTTGGATCAGAGTACTTAAGGTAAAAGCTTTTCGTTTTAATTCGAAAAGTTTTACCCCAGATCAAGAAAATAATACAACTAAAATTAGCCACTATGGTAATCATAAACATTAACCAAGTAACAACTTTTATTCCGTTTGTATCAATCCAAGGTTGTAAGCCAAAACTGAAACCCATTCCAACCATATTTCTAATGAATAGAACTAAGACCAATCCTTCACTTTGCATTTCTGGGTAGCAATCGATACCATAAGTAATAACAATAGCACTTCCTGCGCCCATTCCAAAACCCATACAACCCAAACCGAAAACCCCCGGACAAACCCAATGAGTACCATAATAAAATCCTAATCCATACATTAACGTACCACCTGCATTGATAATTGCAGGGAAAAATAACAACCATAATCTGCTTTCAGGCTCCATAATACCTTTATTTTTTCTAGCCATATATTGCACAAATTTATCTGATAACTGCCCACCCCAGAAACTACCAATGAAACATCCAACAGCTGATGACAAATTTGTTAATCCAACAGAGGATGGACTAAAATTATAAGGTGGAGAGCTGAAATATAATGATTGTGTTGTGGTAATTAATGCCAACCACATAAATTGAATACCATAAAGAAATCCACCCCAAAGAAATGCTGGCAGCAGTAATGTCAAAAATGGCCTCAAAGCAATTTTCCACCATGGTCTTTTATCATTATACTCAGTTTCAATAAATCTCATTCTTTGTAAGTAAGTTCTTTTTTTTGGAATTTTTTCATCATCAACTACTTCAATATCTTGTTTGATTTTATTATCTTTTTCGTTATCATTGTCAGTCAACATATCAACATTTTCTTCCTTACTCAGGACTTGAACTAAAATATCCGTATCAGTATTTGAAGAAGTTTTAATTCTTGAAAATGTAGAGTCTTCCATCACAAAAAACTGAACAGCAAATAATGTACCAAAAAATATAGTGCAAAACCAGTAGCACCATCTCCAACCCATTGACTCAATAATATAACCAGCAACAAATGGTCCCAAATAAGAACCCGAAAATTGTGCAAATGTTAAAGCAGAAATTTTATCAGCTCTTTCATGTTGAAAAAAAACATCTGTTGTTGAAATTTGAACTAAAGAGTCAACTGGTGCACCAGCAAAACATGTTAAAATATTAACACCATATAAGTCAGGAATACCGTTAGTTTTACCACCTAGAACATTACCCATTGTTTGGCAAATTGTGGCAACTAAATAAACTCCACGTCTTCCAAGTTTCATCGCGGTCGGTTGTAGTATAACACAGCCAATACCTAGAAATGCATAACCAATGGCAAAAGTATCATTTAAAACATTATAGGTTGTATCAAATTCGCCAACCCAAATATCCCAAGCAGGTCCAAACCAGTTCATAACAGCTGAAGACAAAAATGACCAAAACCAAAGGATTATAAACTGAGTATTTTTCTTTCTTTTAGACCATCTTAATGGATCGTTTGGATCCTTAGATGGTTGGGGAATTAAGACAATATCAGTATTACCCTCATGTTGAACGGAATAACTATTTTCTAAATCAACTAAATGGACAGTACCAGGAATCCATTCCTCTTGAGCTTCATGAATGATATCTTCTTTTGTCTTTTGAGCCGAAAGTTGAGGAATCATTGTATGATGAAGACGGTTTTCATTTAAACATGCTGAGCAGTAACTTGAACGAAGTTAATAGAGATATTTCAACTATTAAATAGTAAATCAAAGTTAACTATCTTATCTTAAATTCGCTATTTAATCATACAAAAATTATTTGCTAATCCGTTGAATCGTGTGTCAAGAAATTCCCACGCAATTTTAATAGCGGAATGTTTTTTCGAGTCCAACCGCATCGGTGGAAACTTGTTATCGCTAGTATAGATAGAAGACCAATTGATTTGCTGTTGGGCAATGAAGTTGAAAAAATAATATCTTTTTTTGCTGTGGATTTTCGTTTTTCAAATTAATGTTTCTAACAAAAATATCGCATATGAAATCGGCATACTTATCTTGAAATTGTGGTATGTTTATCTGTAAATAACTGATTCCTGGTTTAGAAAAAGGAAGAAAATGATGTGATTAGAATCAAATAAAGTTCTTAATGTTTAATCAGGTAGAAATATTTAACATTACGTTACCGACGGAAAATTTTGAAGTGTAAGTGAATTTTGGGATTTGAAAACTTCTTCTTGTAAAAATACAACTTCATTAGAAATTGAAACGTTCACTGAATCAAATACATTAATAATAATAATAAAATTTTCACTTGTTTGATTTCAGTAATCGCCTCTATTTTTGATGATTTATGGTTCATTAATTAATAGTCAACATCTGTTACCAGTATGCACTTCATTATTTAAATTGCTTTCATCTGATGAATTGTTAAAAATATTTACTTGGCAGCGATGATATTGCTTAGTAAAAAATAATAAATAGTTTTATTTCCGTTATGATGAAATTTAAACCAGTAGAACTAACCATGTTCCCCTTATTTTTATTTTCCTTCTTGTTTTAGGTTGTTTTGAGATTATTTTTTTCTGTACCATATAGTTTTTAAATTTGTTAATACTGAGTCGCATATCGGTTGCTAACTATCTTATCCACATCCGTAACGGATGCTCCTGCAAAGATCAATCTAATCACCATACTTTTTGACGAGAATGACAAGCAATATGCCAGCTCACTATTTTCACCAAATTCCAATTTTTGTATTATAATAGTACTCAAGTGATATCTGTAGAATCATTTAGTTTGTAAATGAGACAGAAAAATTAAATTTACCTATGTTTGGATTTACACAACTTACATTATTATCTTTTAGTAGCATCTATTAACGTGATAAAATTTTTAATTTACTTAACTGACAAATATTTCGATTTAAAGTGTGAACTGGACATCCAATATTTTTTATTTTAATTGACAATTTCAGTATGGCAAAAAAACCTAATCCTGAAAATGTTAGGCGATTTACATAAAATAATAACTCGTTTAATTGATACCAGTACCAGTTTATTAAAGATTACTACTTTTGGTAATATTTACTAACCCAATAATCCTTTATCCTATAATTTATTATCGGAGCATAAAAAATTTTACACCAAATCTACACATCTAAACCACAATCTATTTCAGATATATAAACTGATAGATATGAGCTTTAGCTTAATCTCGCCAGGAAATTCGGTTACAGTTTTAGTCCCGTAAATATATAGGTGGATTAGATACTCGCTAATGTCTACTATTTAACCAATATTATTTGAAGTTATAGTGTTAATAAGGACAAAATATAATAAATTTTTATAGGCTTTCTATAAATAAATAAAAAGTGGGAAAAGATTATTTACATAATTAGTTACGACTTAACGGAATTAATTTTAACTGTTAATTTTTGGCCAAATAATCATATATCCAGCTAAATGAGTCATTAAGACGTGAAGGATTTTATATTGAAATCCCACATTTCCAGTATGGTAAGGTGCTATGTGCTCTCATCAAGTTCCAACTAGCATAAATGATGATTAAGTTAATATTTACAGGATGAACAATTATGGATATAGTCTCGTACTTAATATTTACTATTAGTTTTGTATAACCGATTATGAACTTAAAAATTATTTGATGAATTTAAGAACAAAGTATAATTAAAATTTTTATATGAAAATCTTTTACTTAAAAGAGGTAAAAAATAAAGATTTTAAAGCAGATCGAAACTAAAAAGTAGGAAAAAATTGTTTATAATTAGCTAATTGGAATTTAATTGTAACTAATTTTTATTTTTCATTTTTCTCTATTTTGGTTATAATTGTATTTGTATGATCTAATTCTGGAGTATTTAATAAACTGAATTAGGTATTCAACTATTCTGAATATTAATTGATAATTCTATATAATCTATTTATTTATAAATCAGATAGAGGGAAATCTATCCCTTTTATGTTATTCAATTATAAAATTACATGGCATTAATTATCATGTTATTACTAATTTTAGTAACATCACTTCTAGAAAATTCTGCACTATTCCATCATACAACTTTTCATATCACCTCGTGTTCTTATGATAATATGATTAATATTTCTAAATAACAATTGTAATATTCTTTCCAATTTTCACATTTTCTGGACAACATCCAATTAAGTGAAATAGCTTTACATGATTATTATTTGCTTTAAAAACGTTGGTTTCACTGGTTCCATACAAAGAAGTCGTGCATGGAATGAAAGCAGTGGAACATCTTTATTTAATTTTAACTTCAGGAACATACTTACTTTTGTAGCAGAAGCGAAGCTTTTCTCATATAATCTTATCGAAATGGTTTGATCATATATGTGTGCTGCTTTTTGTTTACTTCTCTAGAAGTTCAGCTATAAGTTTTTTTTTTTTTCAGTAACTTAAGCAATATTGGCATGACTCTATTTATTAACCCAGCAAGGATACCAATGTTGCCTAACAATCAAACAACTGATAAATTCAATAATGAGTAATATTATCATATTAACGGTTAAACATCCCTACTTACTAGGGAATGCAATGTATCAGACGACGATTAACTTCCTGGATACCTTTTACCTTAATGTTATAGCATTCAACATTTAAGTATAATCTTATCGTATATTTACTAATACAGGCTTCTTTGCCACATGGCATCCTTCCCTAGCCTTAAACAATAAGCTAAGAACGAGTTGTTGATTGGTTGTGCCAATCTTGGGTTAGTTGTGACTTTTGTCTTATGAACTATTTACTAAATTATATTAATAAAATATATCTTGGAATCCTCTCCCAAAAAAATTTATTAGTGAATATATGTCAGAACATGAACAAAAATTGTATGTCAGAATTGAACACATGTCATGACATCAATTTTGTTATGTCATGTAACTAATACAAGAACATAAAGAAGTCACATTACAAGACTTCGGCATTAAATTAAGTGTAACTGCATAATGCATTTGGTTGCAGGTATTTTTCTGGCAATGCTAGGATTGAAAAAGATGATGATTGGTTAAATCATCAAGTGGCTGTTCAAATGTTGGAATGGACGAATTCAAACAAGTATAAGAA
>JAKTSJ010000063.1:0-61760 GCA_030580115.1 Kregervanrija pseudodelftensis | reverse complement strand
AAAATAATACTAATAAAGTAAATAGTTCATAAGACTCAAGTCACACCCTTATTTTAAATTAGCTATTACCAACTACGGTAAGTACTGTTTCTTTATTGACAGTTCTAAGACCTCTTAACTGAGGCTAGAGGGGATGTCATGTGGCAAGTCTACTGGTACTGGTTATTAACATAACTGTGCCTAAGGTGGAAGATATCCAGGTTAGCTAACCCGTCCTCTGATATTAATTGATTGGCTATGCAATTTCTCCAGGTTCCAACAATTCCAGCGTAATAATAAACACTAAGGTCTCAAATAACCAGCATAAAAAAAGATCTCTACCGTTACAGCCAGTAAATTCCAGCAAAACATTAATGTAAAGAGATTGAATAAAAAAACAAACAAGATATATAACACCAAACACTACCAAATAAAAATGGTCCCTTGGCCCAGTTGGTTAAGGCATCGTGCTAATAACGCGGGGATCAGCAGTTCGATCCTGCTAGGGACCATTATTTTTTTTAAATTGCATTGTTATTTTATCTTACTGTGTTATAATGTAATTTTTTTGTTTCTTGTCTCGGTAAATTGTAAATAAAGTTAAATTTACAGTATTTAATATAATAAATTATTATTATTTTTTTATGATTTATATAATTAGAACACATGAAAAGAATGCAAGTAAATAAGAAAATGAAAAATGTAACATGAAAGCCCAGTAAAAGAAAATGCAATAAAACATATTTAGAGTCCATCGTAAAGAAAATAAATATACATAACGTGAGAAAATCTAATAACCACAATATTGTCTAATTAACGTATTTAATTCTTCTTCTTCTTTAAGAGCAACTGTTTTTAAGTACTCATTCAAAGGAGAATTTGAATCCAATGAATATCCACCAGTGATAACATTGTTTTGTGATTGTGATTGTGATTGTGGTTGTGATTGTGATTGTGATTGTAATTGTTGTTGTTTATATCCAGTAGCAAAATTTGGATCATAACTTTCTTTTAATAATTGTTGTGAAGAAGAAAGTGGCAATTGGTCGTTAACTGAACCAACAGATGAAACAGATGAAGCTCTTGAATGCAGACTGTTTGATGAAGACATAAAAGAATCAACCGTTGAAACTGATGAGTTTCTAGTATGATTTGATAATAGGTCTGTTGAAACTGAATTTTTCTTGTTTTTCAATTTTGTTAAATCCTTTGAAATTTTTGGGACAACGATGGTTTGAGTCGAACCAGCTAACATACCTTTACTCAAGTTATTTCTAATCTTGGATTGTTTTTTCAAATCCTGTTTAATTGGATCCAAGAATCTTTTCCAGACAGGTAATAATTCATCGGTTTCAATTTGAATATCCCAGTCCAATAGCATTAATAATTGCCTTTCCATCAAGTTAACGTCTTCTTTTCTAAATAGGCCATCAGTGTATTTTGCCCAGTGTTTATTTTTTGGAGAAGAATCATTAAAATACTTCGAAGAAATAATAAGGCATGCTAAAAAGATTCTATGTCTTGTGCATGGCAAACCCTTAGCATCTTTTGGTAATCTTTCCTTTAGTCTATGCATATAGACGATAGTTGACATTAAGGTACCGGTGTAAACGTTTGTATATCTGACCAATTTAGTGATGAAGGTCATCAAAGATGGCAATGGCTTTGTTTTTAGAACGGGAGGTGAGTTTGGCGAGTTTGGTGGTGATGGTAGCTGCTGGACAATTGTTTTTGATGATTCGCAAGGTAGGATTTGCAAAGTGACAGTAACCAAGTGGTGGATCATGTCTTGGGTGACCGGTGATTTTAAGAAAAGTTGCAAAGCTTCAGAGTCTGACATTATTGGTAGTGGTATTGGTATTGGTATTTGGGTATAATATTATATATAATATCTGATTAGTAAAGCTGTAAAAGGATTGACTTATTAATTAATATGGAGAAATAAATTATGGGGGAAGCATATAGAATCAGGAAGTGGATTATTGTTAATTTATAATCAAAACTGAAAAATTAGAATGGTAATAAACGAAATAGTGATAAAGGCTTTGAAGGTTCAGTCCACTATCATCTTGAAACTTTTATGAAAGCGTGTTATATAGTGTTGACGCATATTATTTGTAATTTGTAAACGTTTGTGGATTCACTTTATGAAATGGCTTCAAAACCCAAACAGATCTTCTGAATTTCTTCTTTGTTCAAGGGGGATTCCCAATCTGTATCGCGTTTCAGGAGAGATCTCAGTTTCTTTGTTGGACGGCAGCGTGCTTGTGTACCGTGTTCAAGGCAACAAGGGAACAAGGGAACAAGGAATTGGGTGCAGGTTGTAATGGTTGTGACTATAATATACCCTAGTTCATATCAGATATGAGCACCATCAACCAGTTTCATTTAAAACATTACTGGAATGCACGTTGGCCGAATTTGTTAACTTCGACCGACACACGTAGCAGAAAATTTCGTGAAAAAAAAGACACCGTTTCTGAAACACGTTCTAAGCGTGACAAAACAGAATAACGCGAATATCTAAAGGATCTGTTTTCAAAGGATCAATAACAGTGGAAATAAAAAAACACGATCATCAGTCAAGAGGCAGAAGCCCAGATTTTAAGGTTTGCAGGGACGGTGTTGTTGATGGAAACATGCTGATAATGGTTAAACTTGCACCTGTTGGCCTGAAATTAAATAGGTTACATGGCTATTGACCGCTTTGGCTCTCTATGGCAATTAACTTATAAAGGCCTAATTATGGCTTAGTTATGGCACCTTGACGTGTTTGTTCATTCAGATGAATTGGCGCCTTTAAATTTACCATTTAGGGCAATTGGTTCTCTAAATAAGAACCTGAATTCTAGATGTCACTGAAAATCAACGCTATTGTCTTGGCTTGATCCTGTACTATCCTGTATTATGCTATCTTAAACTATATTAAACTAAATTATATTATCCTATACTAAATATTACTAAATTATAAAGGAGAAGAACCCACATCATTATATCCATTTAGAGCCAATAAATTATCAACACACTCACCAACATTGCAACCCTCGTGATCATTGCAACTGGCCATGACATCCTTTATAATGTCGGCCTCCAAATCTGGGAACATACTGGTTAGAATTCCCAATATTTCATCTTGCTTATGTCTGATTGTCACGTCTCGTTCATGCTCATCGATTGATATTTGCTTGATTCTATTTAATTCAGAATCACTAACCTCTAATCTATCTCTATGGTGACTGCCGTGGCCATGTCTATGGCTATGATCGTGCTGTTCTTGGTCTTGGTCTTGGTTCTGGACTTGCACTTGCCCTTGCCCTTGGTTCTGGTCACTCTCGCTTACATCATCTGACGTTATACCTTGGATAAATGAATTGAGTGAATTAGATAACGACTGCCTGACCATTTCAGCAGATATCGTAAGAACCTGAGATGGACTTTCAGTAGTTGACTTTGCCGTTGACTCTTCATCAACAGGTTTTTTCAGTTGAATATTATGGCTAGATTTAAATCTTTGTTTGGATTCTTCCATCTTAGCTTCAAATTCTTTATTCGAAATTGTTAACTGATCCCTTGAAATATTCATTATAAAGTTACATGCAATTTGTAACGTACTGACATAATATGAGGTTTCACCAATTAAAAAGTTTTCATTTCTGAATCTCTCAATGTATTGTAAATTGGAAAATAGATATCTTGTCTTGGATTTTAGCAAAACATAAATTAGTAATGGAACAAATGAATCTGCATTTTCTTGAGTTTTTTGCTGTCTGATTAATCCAAAAATTATTTTTGAAGAATTCAAAATACAAATTATCTTATCTCTTGGAGATTTATAGTCATTAATCTTCATTAATTCATTCGACGCTAACTTAACGAAATTTGACTCAATTTTTAAATTTAGTGGGATGTCCAAATGTTTCAATTCTATCCAATCATATAACTCTGAACTTATTTTATATTTTTTATCCATCAATTTATCATTCTTATGTGATTCTGTAAGTTTACTCGATATCATTATTGGCGAAAAAACTTGACTATAAATTCTAGTCAATATTAATTTTTCCAAACCTTCTTTGCAATTATTTATCTTCAATTCATCATCACCAATCTCATTAAATGGTTCAAATTGAATTAACTTATTAAACAAAAATTTTTGGAAGTCTTTAACCAATTTAACTTGTTCATTAACTGTCCAGTTTCTTTGACCAAATTGAATTAAAAATGACTTTAAATATTTATGAGCATGTTGGCAATCCCTTGATTTAAATTGTGTTAGAAATGTTTGAAAATCAAATGACTGCTGTTTTTTCATATCTTCTGGTGGGTTTGGTATAGCTTTAATAGAGCTGTTACTTAACGTCTTAACAATTTTTGGTTGCATATTTTCATTTGTATTGGCACTCGTATCAATGTTTTCATCATTTACTGTTCCTATTGTTTCTATTTTTTTAATATTTTTAATTTCATTTATATTTTTTTCAACCTCAGCTTCAATTTCTTGGTGAATTTTGACATCATCATTATTATCATTGCTTTCATCAATTTCTGCTAATTTGTCATCTTGAATAGATTCATTGACATCTTCAAGTTTTAATATATCTTTTTCCCGCAATTCATCATCATCGTCATCATCATCGTCATCGTCATCATCATCACCATCATCACTGCTTTCATCGTTAAGAATAGAACCCTTTCCAGCAGACGAAATTGCATTTATCAATTCTCTATCATAAGTATGAATATCTTCATTCAACAGAATTGAATTCAAAGTCGGTATAACTGTAGATGTGCCAGTAACATCATTGTGTCTACCAATCTTATCTTCATCTTTCTCTGCTGACTTATCTTTATCTTCGTCTTTTTTAGAATTGTCTTCTTTTGTAATTGTGGAAACATTTGTACTAGATAAACTTGAAAGCCCCACTGTAGGCTGGCTATTTATGAAAGAGGGAAGTGTAAGGCCATTCGAGGTCCCTGATGATTTATATGCGTCATTGAAAGACATGATTGAACAGTGCACAGGGAAGCCAATAGATAACAGATGAAGGATTGGGTAAGACTAATTTATTATTGTTTCTGTTTTGAGAACATTTCTCATTCGATTTTCGACAATCGGGGTTTGCGGCTGTGTTTTTTAATTAATATTTTATAATTATTTTTCAAGAAAATTTCCTCCAAATCAAGGACTTTAAAGTAATTATACAATGCCCAGGAAACCGAGGATAATATCTGCTTGTAATGTCTGTAGAAGACGTAGGGTTCGTTGTGATAAGACCAGACCTATTTGTATAGTTTGCGTCAGGCATAAATGTGAAAATGAATGTTCTTATAAAAAACTACCAGCATGGGCAAATGATAAAAATGCTGAGGAGGTTGGTAAAAACGATTTAAATGCTTGTATTGCTAATATAGAAAATATGGTAAACATTGATGTTTTAACAGTCGAAGAGAAAATCAGTTTAGTTAGCCAGATTCAGAAAAGAATAGATATTTTAGAATCGGCTTTACAGCCAAAAGATGAGACTATTGATTTTACACCTTTGTTTATTAGAGTTGAGCCAGAGTTTAACTCTATCACGAACGTGACTCCATTAAGTTATTTAGGTACAACTTTTAGAGATGGAGTTTTTTTGAAGGCCAGAGAATTTTTAAAACTATCCGAAAATTCGGTATCAGATCATCAATATGAATTACTAAATATCAGACATTTATCAGGTCTCAAAGGAATCAATAGTAACATCAATAATATTAACAATTTTACTAATTTCAATAACACCAATAATATTAACAACTTTAGTAATAATATGGACAATAATAATGTTAATGATAGTAACCATAATAGTGTATCAAATTCAACAGAAAAGAAATTTAGAATTCAAATTTTCGATATTATCAGTATGGTTAAACATAATGGTCTTAAAAAAATGGATAAGATTTCATTTGAAAAATCACTATCGCATATACCACTTCCTACTGGTTTTAATAATTTTAGAGGGGAAAATATTCCAAATATTATTGACCGAGTTAATATGCGATTACCAAATTTAAAAACAGTTTCGTTATTATTAGATCGTTTTTTTAATTTTGTTCATCCCTTTTTTCCATATATTGATCAGAGAACCTTTTACAAAGATATGAGTCGTATAATCGGGCCTTTACAAACTAAATTTAATGATAATGGTGATAATTGCTCAAAGACAACTATAAAAATTCTTAAAAAATCTGATTTAATTCAAGTTTCAATTTTAATAAACTTACTTTGTTTGGGCTCATTTACATTAAAAGATTTTGTTGGTAATAATTATAGACGAGACTTTGATGATCCTAATTATGAAACAGTAATTGAAAATCCAATTGATGATAACTTATATAACTTATCAGTGCTTTGTTTATCCGTGTTTTATTCGGATTGGGATAACTATAAAACCGAATTATTAATGGCATATAATCTTTTAAAGTTGAACCATTCATTTACACCATCACAAACTCAGCCGACAGAATCGTTATATTTATCGAACCAAATTTATGAAATGGCTTTTTCATGTGGATTAAGCCTCGAACAGAATGTTAATTTATTAAACAAAGAAGACTGGGAAATCAATTTGTTAAGAAAATGCTGGTTTGGTATTTCAAGTGATGATTTTTTCCCTACGTTCTATAATGGATGTTCAATTACAAGATTAACCAAAGCAACAACAGAATTACCAAAATTTTCAGTAAATAGTATGAATCATTTAAATATTGAAGTGGAGAAAATCACAGTTGAAGCAATTATTTTGAAAAATGAATTCTTCAAATTGTATAAAAAGTTAAACATAATGGCCTCTAATCTAAAAGAAAATCCAAAATTGAATGATTTTATTGCAACCGTCAGTGAACTAGAAACTTTATTTAATGAACATATTAAACCAATTAATTTTGAGACCCAATATCCAATCAAAATAGAAGAAAAAATTTTAAAAATTCATAGATTATTAATATTTCTTGAATGTACTACAATGCTATCATCATGTTTTATGCATTTGTTCTTCCATTACGAATCCAACTTAAATAGTGATCTTTCTTTTTATTTCTTTGAAAAGGGTCTTATACGCTTTAGTCAAATTGTTGATTTAGGTCATAAATTAATAAATAACAATGAAAATATTGGAAGATGTTTTGGAACAGGATTTGATTATTTAATTGCAAATAAAATTCTATTTACATTAGATTCATTAAAATTTTTTCATACCACTACAATTCTTAGATGCCGGCATGTTTTTTATATTTGTAATAAAACAGAAAATAAGGGCATTCCACATCAATTAATCAATAGTTTAAATGAATTTTCAAATACCATGATATTGGCTGCTAGAATGACGGTTGAAGTATTTCAAAATTTGAAATCTAATTATTTTTTAGCTTGGCAATCAAGTAAGGCTGGCTCATTCAGGCTGAAAATGCTATCAAAAATAAATTCACAATGGCTAAATCCATACTCTGAAAACATTAAATTACAAGAAAATGTACCATTAAAAGAATGTAATATAATGAATTTTTGGAAGTCTGAACAATTTGATACTTTGAATGCGATACTTTTACAAATTCAACCGACGGATGATTTTTTCAAAGAACAAACATATCCCGAATCTTCTACATCAAACGATTCTGAAAGTACTGATTGGGATCAAAATGGTGAAGCAGATGCTAATTGGTTATGTAAGTGTTTTGATGCTGAAATTGACAAACTGTTTTTCGGTAATGAACAATCATTAAATTTTCAACCAGTATTACAACCGTCAAATCAACCTACACTTGAAAATTTACTTAATTACGATGAGCTAGATTCCCTTGATAATGATACACTTTTTGACGCAATAAAATCTTCACTTAAAGGATCACTTGGTACGATGTTAGATTAAAATAGTGAACATAATTATTGTTTTCACTGTTTTGCATTAAAGCTGACGTGGCCAAAAGGTGAGGAGGTGTCTCGTCTTGACCATTATATTTTTTCATTTATTGATTTCGCTACATTATGCTTTCTAAAAAAATAATATTTTTCGTAGATTTAGAGAAAAAGCTGTTATTTAAGCAACGTATATATCTACATATGCATATATACTTATTCTATAGTTGAAAAAAGTAGAAGAATTTAATGAAATTATCGGTTTTAAAAATTATATTGACGATACAACTTATAAGGGCACAGTCGATTGAAGCATATCCTGCGGTTACCGAAAACGAACTTGTTTGCCCTGATTCTAATCCGATAAATTGTTATCCAAAACTATTTGTACCAAGTGACGAATGGCAAATTGTTAAAGGAGGTCAAATAGTTCCAGTTGGATTAGATATAAAAATGGATTTCGAAAGTTCAGAGAGAAAAGCGAAATTAATAAATAAAATGGAGAACGGAGAGCAAATTGATAGAGGGAATAATAATGATCTGGCTGTTGTTAATAATGAACCAGGATTTCAAAATTCACTTAACTATGTGTCGAAATTATTTTTTAATGATAAAACTCCAAGTTTAGATTACAACAGTATTGTTGAACATTTGGAAGTGTTGATTGAATGGTCATCAGATATGGAATCTGGTGAGGCCATCATTCAGAAAATTCATCCGTTTTTAAAATTATCAGGGCTATATTCAGAGAAAATTGAAGAATCGTTTGGATTAACTTACAAACAATATACTCGGGTTCAAGAGATGGTTTATAGGATTTTAAGTTCATCTTTGAGAAATAATACTGACGCTCAAGAGGTTTTAATAAATTATTTAAGATTTCCCGAAGACTTTTTAATGAAATTGATCTACATCAGTGAAAGCGATGTTACCCATGGAAATTTTTTGGTGTTGAATAGAAAATTGGGGATTTTAGGTGCATTAATAAATAACAATGTGTTTGAATACGAATGCAAAAAATTCCACATAGATAATGAACTATTTAAATTATACTCAAAAATTGATGATATGAATGTCAAAAATAGAATAGTTAATATTTTGGAAGATTTAAAATTACGAAAGAGGGACGAAATAGGACAACCAGAAGGTAATGAGTCAGCAGAAGAACTAGACGACTCGATTTTCGCTAAGTTACTTCAGGACAAATTGATTGGATTACAATTAAGCAATAATGATGACGCCAAACAATTATTGACTAATTTGAAAAATTTGAAACTAAGTAATCCCGAATTGTTCAAGGCAAAAACGAGTTTCCTAGAGTGGCTGAATAAACAGATCGAGAAAGAGAGGAAATTGAAAATTGATAAAAGAGATTCTGGGGCACCTAGGTATCTGGATGATTTGATTGAAATGAGACATGAAGTGTTCGGTAACTCCCTAGCGAGTAGGAAAGAGTACATTGATGAATTATAAGGTCTATTCCGATAGAATGCATTTCTTTTTGTAATCTTCAGAACATTTAAGCGTGCACTTCCCTTGGAGAGTAGTTATAGCGAAGAAAATATGGGAAGTACAAGTGTGTGCCATTTGCGCCACCCCAACCTCAACGTCAGTACCGGTACCAACATAGCCTTAAGTTTTTTATTTAGTTGTCCTTAAAATTCTTGTCCTGAGAAAAATGATTTTCTTCCAAACTACATATAATATTTTAAAATATGCGTTTACAGGAAAACTAATTTAATCGAGTTGAATGATTTTAAGTATCATAATTTTTGAAATAATACAAAAACCCAAAAAGCATGATGAAGTATTAATAAAATTACTAATTAAGTCATTAATAAAACTGGCCATAAAATTAGCAATGAATTTATAAATATACTTGCACTCCATATAGGATAACCAAAATAATTATGTAAAAGTTATTTAATAATATACACCATAACAGGAATACTAGAGAAAATTGTATCGGATATTACTACAAATTTTACACATCTATAATAGGCGTTCAGCAACAATGCGTGTATTGGGCAAGTCATGCTCGCCTATATTTGACTCTGAATTTAGGTACAGAGTAGACAATTACATTATCTTACATCAAATCAGCAACAATTGATGGTCCAGTTGCCACTATCTTCCATAGCCACAAACGCCAGTCAAAACGCATTCAGGGTGCTTCTAATTCGAGTGTACCTGAAAGCGTAAACGACAGAGATTGCCAGATACACAACGGTCCGGAAACGGAAAGACCGCCAGGTACACAAGCGCTGCCATTGGTCGCTTGTTGATTTTTTTGTTGCTGTGCTGTGGCAATTGCGTCATAACGTTCGGTGTTTTACTTTTATTTCACAATTCCAAGACAAATGTTACTGTTCCTGTTGTAAACAACTCTGGATACGCCTTGTCTAGAATCGGTACCTTTTTCTTTTATTAGCTTCACTCAGATTCAAATATTTACCTTGCTTTTGTTGTGATCTTCCAGCACACGCTCATCTCGTTTACATATCTCACTCTTTTGTTCATACAAACGTCATAATCCTTTGACTTTACTACATTCTCTCTCAATAATAGAAGCAATTTTATTTTATTTCTAATAACAATACACCCACTCTTGGCTTTGCTTGATTTCGTATATATTAAGATCGATTTCTCATATCCCATATACATCCATCCATTACAAGTGAACCACCGTTTTTCTGCTCTTTGATATAAAATAGCAGGATCAGTTTACACACTTACTATTGAGATACCCTGTTCAAAATCAACCTATAAGATTACACAAAACACAATAATGTTATTTCAAAGAGATATTGTGGCCGAAACTACAGGAAACTTCTACTCTGATTTAAAAATAATCAGCAACGATGTAACCACATCTGAAACCACCACTCTGAGCGTTCTACCATCAAACATCTACAACACTCAACCGTTGATAACAGGAAGTGTATCAAAATCTGCAATGACAACCGCTATTTTGACAGATTCTGGGTACGATGATAACACGAATTTCATACTTACAGACTCTGGAATGGCCACTTCCAGTGATGATTCGACAACTCCTTCAACTTTGACTACTCAAATTTCTAGTTCTGGATCTGGTTCTAGTTTCAGTTCATCTTCCGCATATTCGTCAGTACAATCAATTAAATCTTCTACAAATGGTGCAGGTGCTGTTAGTACAAATGTTAATGGTAAATTGGCTGCAATTCTGTACGGTATTTTAGGAGTTTCCTTGCTTTTGGGTGGAATCTAGTATTCTTAGGCCCTTTTAATAATTACATTGCTAGTGTTTTTCTTGTTATTTTTTTACTTCTACTCAAAATTTTTATATATGTTCCTGTTTCTGTATCTATTTCTATTTCTTCTACTACTTGCTTTTATTTTCATCATGCTTTTCTTGTTCTCTGTTCTTTGTCTGTTTTGCAAACTAAATTAAACTCGATTTAAAAAAAAAAAACTCGTAAATAATATAATACAGGTAATGAATATGCCATCAACTTTACTATTAGTCTAAAATTCCTCATTTAAACTCGTATAAGTTGAAAGACATGTACTATACGTGCAAATACTAGATGTGTTGAGTAGACTGGATCGAACTTCACAGCCATGTAAAACATTCTAGTCACGTGCTAACAGCGAGGGTTCAAATATTTTCCTAGAAGACTCAAAAAGCTTTTTTTTTTTGGCACTTTTTGGAAAATTTTAAATTTTTCACCCTTCTCGTTTTGATATTTAAATGGTTAATTTTCTGTAAGTTATTATTATCCTACGTCTTTACCTCAATCCTTTTTTCCTTTTTAAATTTAACTACAGTTCAAATCTTAGATTATCACAATGGCTCCAATTGTATGTATTGTTTATTACTTACTGATTTTTTTCACATTACAAAGTCTTTAATAGAATGCCAATTAAAGTAAGATATTTTTTTATTTTACTTTTTGGATGTTTATTTTAAAGCCCTTTAGTTTTACCCAGACTATTCTGTATCCTCTTTTTTTAAAAAGAAGCTCTGCAGTAGGTTTTAATTTATTCAGTAGATGTTTACCGACGTTTATCATTCTGTAGCAAAGAATTTGTAATTTGTAATCATTTTCTCTATGTTTCTTAAACTAACTCTTTTAAACCTTTGTTTTAGACCAAGAAAACCCAAAAGACTGAAAAAACTTTCGTTATCGATTGTTCCGCTCCAACTGAAAGTGCTGTTTTCGATCCAGCTGCTTACGTTAAGTACTTAGTTGAACACATCAAAGTTGAAGGTCATGTTGGTCAATTAGGTGAATTAATTACCGTTAAACAAGAAGACTCTAAGGTTATTGTTGTCGCTTCCACTAAATTCTCTGGTAAGTACTTAAAGTACTTAACAAAGAGATACTTAAAGAAGAATCAACTTAGAGACTGGATTAGATTCGTTTCTGTCAAGAAGAACGAATACAAGTTACAATTCTACTCTACTTCTATTGATGAAGAAGAAGAAGAAGAAGACGAAGAATAATTGTTTTCTAATTAAAACTTATCTATATAACACACTTTTTTTAATATCTTTTAATTGAAATAATATTCAATTTTTTTTCTTTTCTACAAATCTTATTGCATTTCGTTGACAATAAATTTAAAACGGTTTATGGTTTTTATGTTTAATTTAATTTATTTGGGTTTATCAAAATAAAAAATGAAATTCAAGAAACAGAAAACTTCCACGCAGTGTAAACCACTTACCACTCATGTAAGTCGTGGTGAATATTATTCGATCATAGAATTGGTAATAAAGTCCGTCTGTGAAAAGAAAACAAAAACATTTTGGAGCGATAAATAAAGGAAATATTCTTTTGGGTAGTAAGATTTGAACGTTTTGTGGCTGTTTTTTTTCTTTTGATCTTTATTCTTAACAAGTATACTTCGAAATTCATATACACAAATGATACTGGAGAAAGAAGAACCTCCTTCTCCAACACAAAATGATTTAATGAAAACCAAATTCAAACCAACTCATGCAATAGACTCTGTTTTATTTGTTAGTAAAAAACAGCCACTATCTGGATTAGCATTTGGTGATGCATCATTTGCTACACCAATTAAAGATCTATCCTCCAATGATTTCGATAAATTTAATTCAAATTTGGATTATCAAAATAACAGTGATATGGATGAAAATAATGATTCTGATAATAATAACAATAATGTACATGAGAATGATTTTGTTGAATTTCAGATAAATAAACCAAGATATGCAAAAGAAGAATCAGTTAAAATGGTCCAACATAATTTTAAAAGTGTCGAATCTGAGTTTGAAAAAAAACAGCGTGAATTATATGAACAAGAAGAAATTGAGAAACAGAAACAAATGGAATTGAATTCCGGAGATACATCACATGTGTCTGAATTAAGTATAGGTGCCGGTGAAGATTCTGAAGATGAAGATGGTTGGAAAGAAATAGGTACCAAATTGGATTGTAGCGATATATATAACCTAAAAGGTGAAAGAATTCAATCTTTTATACATAGCCAAGAGTCACTTACAAAGGAAAACACAACACAAGAAGAAAGTAAAAAAAAAAAAGATACTGCCGTAACCAAGGTTGCCAAAACCAGTGGTAAAGTGGCTTTGAATGTGGTTGGTGCTGTTACTGGTGTTAACTTTGGTAAAAATAAAGAACAGCTAAGGTTACAGAAAAAATATGAAATTGCCCATTTGCATAATAGCGATAGCTCAAATCAAGGTTATACTAGAATTGACATTGAAGATCAAGCTAAGAAATTTGGTGAAATGGACAAACAATTTGATTTCTTATTTCAAAACGAAAATTCCAACTTACGTAAATTACATGCTGCATCAAGTAGTAACAACGCATCTGTGGATACTTTCAAAAATAATGATTTACATTCGAAATTTATAAGTGATGATAATTTTGACGATATTTTTATTAATGAAGGTCATGAAGACGAAGAATTGGACCCAAGTTCTCAGCTGATGTCGACTAAAACCATGTTAACTGATCCACAAAAAATTGCATACGTTGCTTTGGTTAAATTAATTATAGTTCAACTAAATACTGAATTGGTAAAAATTAGAGGTTCTGGATCAACCAAAATTTTAAAAAAATTGGCAAATGCCCAAAAATCATTTATGAGATGGTCAGTTCATGTCATGGATGCATTGTACGACCATTTGGACGTTAATAATCCACAGGAAAGAAATATGATTGAGACTTTGAGTTGTCATGGTGTCGAAGTGACAGATTTAACAAAATGGTTTGATAGTAATGTCACCATTAAAAATAGTTTGAAGAATGAGAAGGATGAGGTCCAATTAATTGATGTTAGCAATAAAGAAATTGAAAATGATGACAGTCTTGAAATAGACGTTCGGTGGACACTTATTTGTGACCTCTTTTTAATTTTACTAGAATCTTCAGTTTATGATTCAAGATCTCGTACATTACTTTTATGTTTTGCTGAAACGATAGGTATCAGCCATTTGGAAATTTTCCAATTCGAAAGACGTATTACTGATTCTCTAGAAATTGATGAAGCTCTAGAAATTATGAATAATAAACAAACTTGGGATGAAAAGGATATTCTTAAAGAACACAGGAAAAGATCTAAAAATAAAAAGATTGTAAAAATTGCACTAGCCACAGCAGCTGGAGGTTTGGTCATTGGATTGAGTGCAGGTGCTTTAGCTCCTGTTATTGGTGCTGGTTTAGCTGCCGGGTTAACAACCATTGGTATTTCTGGTACAACTGGTTTTCTTGCAGGCACTGCAGGTACAGCCATTATTACCACCGGTGGTGTTTTGTCTGGTATGCGGGTCGGTCAATCAAGTATGAATAACAGAGCTGGATCTGTTAAAACTTTTGAATTCATACCATTGCATAATAATAGAAGAGTCAATTTAATTATCACTGTTTCTGGTTGGATGTCAGGCTCAATGGATGACATCAGATTACCATTTAGTACGGTGGATCAAGTTATGGGAGATTTGTATTCTTTATTATGGGAACCTGAAATGTTGACAAGTATGGGTCAAACAATTAACATTTTGGCCAATGAAATTTTAACTCAAAGTATTCAACAGATCTTAGGTAATACATTATTGATTACACTAATGGCTGGTTTACAATTGCCTATGATGTTGTCAAAATTAGGTTATCTTTTAGATAATCCTTGGAATGTTTCATTAGATAGAGCTTGGAATGCTGGTAAAGTTTTGGCAGATACTTTGAGGAGAAATAAATTAGGCGTTAGGCCAATTACTTTGGTTGGCTTTAGTTTGGGTGCTAGATTAATATATAGTTGTTTACTAAGTTTGGCTAAAACTGGTGATTATGGATTGATTGAAAATGTTTATCTTTTTGGTTCACCCGTTGTTATTAAGGAAAATCAATCTGCAATGGCCAGGTCTGTTGTTAGTGGCAGGTTTATTAATGGATATGTAAAACAAGATTGGATTCTAGGTTATTTATTCAGAGCCACATCTGGTGGGTTAAGAACAATTGCAGGCCTATCACCTGTATACGAAGGGAAATATGGAATAGAAAATGTGAATTGTTCTGAGCATGTTAATGGGCATATGCAGTACAGAGAAGCCATGCCAAAATTATTAAAAATGGTTGACTGGGAGGTTTTGGATGATCAATTCGTGGAAATTGAACATCCAAATCCAGAACAAGAAGAAAGACAACGTAAATTATTGAGTGATTTTGAAAAAGCACAAAGTTCAAAGAAAAAAAAGACTTGGTTTAATAAGTGGTTTGGCAAAAAAAATAAAGAATGGTGGGAAATGTATCAGGAAGGAGAAAACGAAAAGAAGTCAAAGGAATCGGGTGCTTTATTTGACCTTAATGCGTTGACTGAAGAGATTGATGTTATAGAAAAGGAAGCACAAGTTGCGGATAAAGATGATATCAAGATGGAAAAGCTTGAAACAAAAGACATGAAAGTTAATGAAGATGAGGATGATGTTTCAGATACCGAAAAAAGCCCCGAAGATATTACAGCCACGATTACGAGTACCCAGTCTAAAAATGCCGATGGAAATGAAGTGCCCACAGAAGCAATTAGAGAGGATGATGAGTTTGATGATAACAATAAATTTGACCAAGCAGAAATGAAGCACGAATTATTCTTAAAGCAAGAATTCAGACATGGAAAAGGTTTAAGACATCGTACTAGTCTTTTGGCACTTGTTGAAGCTAAATCTCAATTAAACACAGCAACAACGGCAACATCAGATGCTCCTATCGCAACTCCACCATTAAGCAGTAATCAAAATGGTGTATTTTCACCAAATAAGCATGCACCAATGAGACAATTTAGGTTAAGCTCAGTTTCGTCCAACAGGTCGGCAGCTATAGGTCCAAATGGTCACAGGTCACCATCCTTTAATTTGAATGTTGTTCAAGGGCATTCAGACCACGAAACTTCACCCTCTGTATTGAAGCCGGACATATTGCCAGTGTTGAATCAATCATTGTTAGACCATTCGAAAAAAGATAAATTTGGTGGGGCATTGGGAATCCACGTCAACGATTTGGAGGAAGAAACAAAATATAATCATAGTCCAAAACCAACTAAAAATAGCACGGTAAATATGAATGAAGAAAAAATCGATTATGGTGAATATGAAGTTCCGACTGAGGAAAATTTACAAATTTGTTTTGATGATGATTTTGAAGATATAGAACGGAAAATCAAAGAAAAGCATAAAGAAGAAGCTGGTATCGGACCAGTTTCCGGATTTGACTATGGTGATGAAGATGAATTTCCACAAGATGAAAGCGGTGTTCAGTTCAGTTTTACATGATATAAATAAATCTTTTTTTTTTACGTATAAGTGAATAATAATAATATAACTAGTTCCATTTATTTACGCTTTTAACACTTCCTTTAATGTTTTGTATTATTTAAAAAGAGAGCTATCTAAAAATGGAATGAAATCTAATATGAAAAGTAAGATTAATTACATGTTTGAAAGAACAGTTCAAATTTATAGGAAAACCTCGGCAACAATTTCAACAGTAGAAACGGCGAATGGAATCTCAAAGTTAGAAACAACTTCAGGATGCAAAACACCAATGTGACCAATAACCTTAGACTCTTCACCCTTTTTGGCTCTATAGTAAACTTTAGCACCTCTTCCTGGGAAGTACATTTTTTTAGAATCATCAGCCACAGTCCAAAAACCTTTCTCACCTTCTTCAGGATTCTCTAACCAAGGAGTTCTGAAAGTTTGCATAATCTTCGTTAATAAACCTTGAATGTATTCGAAACCAGAAGTTTTACCAGCAAAAGCGGCGCTCCAATTTCTTTGATTGAAAGCTTGTCTCTCTAAAGTTGGATCTTTCAAACATATATCACCAGATTCAAAAACTTTAATTGGTAATGAATGGTTTTTATTTTCTTTAATAGTCTTCAAAATACCTGGAACTAAACTTGTTCTAACAACTTCGTATTCAGTGGTTTTTGGATTTGATAACTGAACGGCTTTAGAATCATCACTATCTTTCAAGAATTCAAAATTTTCATTGTGGGAACATAATGTTAATGGTAAAACTTCTAACCAACCAGCTTGAGCTGAAGCAATTCTTAAGATATCACTGATTTTGTTAATTGGTAATGGATAAGCGGTTGTAGCTTGTGTTTTTGGATAAGTTTTCTTTAAATTATCGTAACCATAACTAATTGCGCAATCTTCCATAACATCACATTGATGAAGAATATCTGGTCTTGTTATCGGAATTTTAACGTCAATCAAATTATCATCAGTTTTTGATGGGGTTGCCTTTAATGACATTTTAATTAATAAATCACAGATATCTTGGGATGAAAGTTGAAGAGCTAAACATGAATTAATATATTTTTTTTCAACACTTAAAATTCTTTCTGTTAAATCTGGACAAATTCTTGATTCATTATTATGCTCAGATATAATCTGAACTGGTTCGACAGTAAATGGTTCGTCACAATATCTTGAAAACATTGCAATCAATTGATTAACAACAATTTCAACTTTTGTTTTATCAGTACCTGTAATATCTAAAAAGACATTTTTAGTATTTAAAGTAATTTTTGAGTGATTACTATTAATAATCGGTGGTAGAGAACAAACTGTCCGGTTTGAATCAAGAATAACAGGGTAAACAGACGAATCTTTAATAATATGTAAATATTTACCCAAATTTTTATCATTTTCATAAAATTCCATCAATCTATTACCATCCATTTCTTCAGTCTGGTTTAAAGGAATAAATTTAATTTCGGAGGGTGGTAATGCTTCATAAGTAAATGGAGGACTCAAAGTATCTAAATCATGAGTACCCATTGCAACTAAAGTTCTTTGTCTACAAAGATTTGAGTGTAATTTATCTTGTAAAGCGATAAAAGAATCATAGGATCTTTGAGTAAAGTTGATACCTCTAAGAATCGCACCACAAGCATAAGGTCTAATTTGTTCAGTTGATTTTTTAATGGTCAGAGAAGTTTGTGGCTTTTCAGGATTCAATTTGTAGATTGGTTGTTTTGATCTACCAAGATATTCATTCAGTGCTTGTGCAATACCTTCAATACAAAGCATATCATATCTGTTTGCACCAATTTCGATCTTTAATTGTGGTCTTTCATCGGTACCTTTAACATCTTCTGTTGTATCCTCATCTAATTCGATACCAAATTGAAAACATAATTCATCAAATTCTTTGGTGGTATAGTTTCTACCTAATAAATCAAATAAATCTTGTTTATCAACAGGAATGGTAGGCATAGTGTATATGTGTATGTACTAGTTACTATATGGAATAAAGTAGTATTTTACAAACTTAATGAATTTTCAACGTTTCAAAAATTTAATTTTCGTCGATTGAATACAGGAAAAGTCACGTGCGCAACAAAATTTACAATGAAAAATAAGGAACAAGTTACCCGGCTCAAAAAATAAGGAAGGCACGGACAGAATTGTTTGAATTTATAAGTTTGTTTAACGACATGTTTGCACTTTGATAAGGACTGTATTATAGTACACTCACAAACAATCTATTTACAAGTACATAAACATTAGACACTAACACAATATGTCTGCAAATAGAGCTAAAGCCTTTGATAAAACAATGAAATTACTTATGGTTGGGGATTCGGGTGTTGGTAAATCATGTATTTTACTTAGATTTGTTGACGATAAGTTTAATCCATCATTTATAACAACTATTGGTATTGATTTTAAAATTAAGACAATAGAAATTAATGGTGTTAAGATTAAATTACAAGTCTGGGATACAGCTGGCCAGGAAAGATTTAGAACTATTACAACTGCTTATTATAGAGGTGCTATGGGGATTATTATTGTTTATGATGTTGGTGATGAAAATTCATTTGATAGAGTTAAAAAATGGTACGAAACTGTTAAACAGCATGCTAAAGATGATGCACAATTGATCTTAGTGGGTAATAAATGTGACGATAGTGAATCAAGAACTGTGTCAACTCAACAGGGTGAGGCATTAGCACAAGAAATAGGTATACCATTTATTGAAGCAAGTGCCAAAACTGGTACCAATGTTTCAGATATCTTTTATAAATTAGCAGAATTAGTTCTTGAGAAATGTGGTGATGATGCAGGCGTTTCTCCTGCTGAAAACAGTGTTGACGTCAAAGAGGGCGGTAAAAGTGTTCAATCAGCTTCAAATTGCTGTTAAATAAAATATATAACAACTCTATTTTTATTTTTATTTCGAATTCTATTTCTATATCTATTTTCAAATTAATAACGAGTTGAATGATTAATCCAAATTTTCTGAAATTAATTACAAATGAATCAGTTAAGTTAGTTAAATTAAAAGATTTATGCTTTTCTCTATCCTTTACAAAACTACGTTTAAAATTTTATAAAATATGTATGCGATATGGTTGTTTCCCGAACGATAACAGTCCACAAGGAACATTCGTAGAGATTAGGAATATACCGCCATAAAAAAATGCCAACCCATAACCAACAACGAACTCAATTAAGGTTCTAAAAAATAAATTAATCAGAACCATAAGAGTTCAAGAAGTCAGCCTCTATTTAATTAAAAATAGAAACGAATTAGCATCTCCTTAATCTATTTACAATCCCTCGACTGAGCAACCCTGTACTAAGGGAAAAACAGAGTATTTAAACCATCAACACCCGAAGTGGACAGTTTAAAAAACCCTTGAATACTAGCTTCACTAAAGAGCCGACGAGCACTCGAACCTAGTAATGGTCTTATAAAATAAGAAACAAACCCATGATAAAGACGAGCTTAACCATAGGCCAAAACTAATTGGAACGGTGAGGATTGGTACTAAAAGGAAGTAAATTTTATCTCGAAATGACAAGAAATTTGGAGGGGAATACTCGTTATTTATAGCTTTTCGTATTTGATAGTGAAAAAAACTTCTCTTTTTTTTTTTTTCTCGATTGCGCCCAAAAGGGTTAATGAATTTTGGGGTTTCAAATATGAAAAATTTATCAATATGTAATAATTGTAAACATAGATTAAATTTAATCACTGTTAATAAAATTTTTGAAATTATTATTCATATATAAATTAGATAGATTACACTAAAAGAAAGTAAAAGAAAGTAAAAGAAAGTAAAAGAAAGTAAAAGAATGCAAAGAAAAAAATAAGAAAAGGAAAGGGTACAACCAAAGAAAAAGAGAATGATATTTATGCTAATGTAATAACTTATTGGTTATTTTTCTATTTTATTTACAAACCGCCCAAAACAACGCTTAATCCGACAATACCAGCAATCATTGCTTTAACTTTCCAACCGTTTTCTTTTGTTTCGCCTAATGGAAAAGTGTACCCTAAATTTGCACCATTTGTAGAATTTGCATAAGTCGCTATTGAACTAACACCTTTTTCATAACTACTAATGTATTTGCTGTTGACAATACTATCAACAGTGCTACCTGCAGAATTTGTAGTATGGACAGTAATTTGGGTGCTATAAACACTTTCACCATAAATTGTTGAAACGCTCGTGGTTTGAAATTTAGAAGTTGATTGGCTATCACCAGATGCTAGTGATCCACCTCCAGATGTTGATGATAGAGCCAAGGTTGATGCAGAAACACACTTTGCCCAGTAAGAATTAACAGTAACACATGTTAAACCGTCTAAGCAACAATCGACACCAGTAAAACCGTTACCACCACATTGTTGCCATGCTGTGCCACAAGTTCCAGAAGCAGCGCCGGTGGTAGAAGTTGTGGTTATTGAAGTTGGAGTCCAATTTGAATATGTAGCAGTGTTTGTAGGAGTTGGAACTGCTGCTTGAGATTCTGCAGTCAAAAATTGATTTGTAGCTGCAGTTGGAGTTGAAATTTCATTTTCACTGTGGGAGGCTGCCTCAGTGGTTGTATCTGTGCCAACTGTAGCACTTGCAACTGCAGATTCGGGAGTCCACCATCCTGTTGTTGTTGGCGATTTAGCTTCAGTAGAAGAAACACCAGTTTCTAAAGTATTGGCGGCCAATTCGGCGTCAGTTCCAGTAACAGTCACAGCTTCAGCAGCCATTGAAGATGTTTCACCAACTTCTGCTGTTGTGGTTTCTGAAATTTCAGAACTGCTATAGTCTTCAACATAACCATCAAGACTACCATTCTGTTGGACATAAGTTTCTTGAGGTTCAGCAACAGCAGCAGCGTATGTAATGAATTGTGACAACAAAAATGTCACACCAACTGCTCCACCGTAAGTATTTAATGATAAAGACATAGTATTATAATTTTTTGGTGCAAATAATCCTTTGTATATATAAGATATGATATATCGAATTAAAAAAAGGTTAAGAATTAGATTTAACGTCAAACTTCAAGATCAGGATTAGACTTCATATTTAAATCATTGAAGCTTGCCAGTTAATATACTGCTTCGGTGAAGTTGGTTATTCAAATGTAAACAAAAACAAAACATTTGATCTATATTTGTAAAAAACCAGCCTTTAGATAAATAAGCCTTCATACTGTTCATTAACTATAGCCTTGGGTTGAGACAGCTATAGTTCAGTAATAGGTGCTCAGGCAAAGATCTTAAGGGGGGCTGGTTTGTCTTGGAAGTCCGCCAAAACTGAAAACAAAAAACTGCGCCATGATTGAAATCTGGATAAAACATAGATGAAGATGGGTATGTCACAACTTTAGGTCTTGTTCAGTTAAACTTTGTATTTTTATGAATATAAGATATAATCAAATGACGTTTTTCTTATCTCACACCTATTCTTTTTATCACTATAATGAATGATTGTATATGCCAATACTGAAATATCAATATCTCAACAAAAAAATATTCTTAGCATAATGATTAAATAAACAGGCAAAAGTATGGGGAGCATATACAGGAGGTGCATTCAAAAAATATATTACGTCTTGCTTGCTACTCGTACTTCACATTTATGTTCACATTAACAATTTTGTTTATATCTATCTTTATCTTATAACCTTCGAAAAATCTTCAAAATTTTTTATAGCCGAGATACATTTTTTCCTCGTATTTGCTCGCCATGATAAATGATCATTAATGTAAACGCCACTTCGGATCGGATAAGCTTTTCCTTTTAATTGCATTGCATTGCTATCTGGAGTCTTTAAATATTTCTGAATTCCTCTTGTTAAATATTGGCATATCTTTAGTTTCTAATTATCGATTATCAATTATAAATCTCTTATTACCGTTTTATCCTTTAGATCTGAAAAAATAAAATATGTCTTTGTCAACAGATCTCTTACTGCCGTCAACTTTGCAAACTTCTTATATTGTTCAAGAATCTTCTTATCCAAAATCCATCCCAGAATTTCATAATTTAAGAGGTAGCAGTGGTGGTCATGGTAGTAGCGGTAGCAGTGGTGGACATTCAGGTGGAAGTACTGGTAGTGGTAGTGTTTCAGGTGGTAGTGGCTCTGGAAGTGGATCAGGAAGTGGATCAGGTACTAGTGGAAATGCTGGACATTCTGGTTCAGAATCAGGCAGCGGATCAGGTAGTGGATCAGGTAGTGGATCAGGTAGTGGGTCAGGTAGTGGATCAGGTAGTGGATCAGGTAGTGGATCAGGTAGTGGATCAGGTAGTGGATCAGGTAGTGGGTTGGGTAGTGGGTCTAATTATTATGGTGGTGGTGGTAGATATCCAGCGGGTATCTTAGTTGGTGTTGGTGCTGGTGCTGGTGCCGGGTTAGTTGCTGGCCATGTTTACCACTCTTACTATTCGAGTGATACGCTTTATTATTCTGAAATCGCATCGACAGCCAGTGATAGCAAAGATGTTTTCACTGTATCATCATCTGGCCTTTCCGCTTCATATACAGATAGCTCTTCTTCAACGTCTGTAAGTACCTACTTGGATTCTAGTGTTTCATCTATCAGTTCAGCTACTAAGAATGGTGCCGAAAGCACTTTTGTCAGTAGCTATACAGGTTCTCATAAGAAGCTTACTAGTTTGTTTGTTGCCCTCATTGGTATTGGTACAATTTTGACTGTTATGTAATGATATGTAATGTCTGTAACATTACTATTTTTTTGGTCTTTCTTTCGTTAACTTTAATGGTTTACTACAGCAATACGAACTGTAGATAATTTGCAACATGTACTAAAACAAATCATAGTACATTGTTACTTCTAATATATGTATTTTAATTAAGTCACTTTTATATTTTCTTATACATTTAAAGAATCTACACATCTTATTTTATTTTGGATTTCGTTTACTAATTGAACAATCAAATAGTTGTAGACTTATTGATGAATCATTTAACGAATTTGCCGGACTTGAATCTTCAATTAATTCAAATTTTTTATAATTGAATCTCAGCATATTATCATCATCACCAGTACTACCATCATAATTTTCATGAATAGCATACAATCTTAAATTTTTTTCAACAATTGTATCTTTTATATTAAATCTTGATAAAAGATATCTTAAATTATTATTGAAATTAGGTGGCTTGATATTTAAAATGTTTGGCATATTTGTGAGCATATTATTCACAGAAGGACTAGCAATGCTCCTTTCATTATTTAAATTGGATTGAGATTTCGGTGAGTTGATTAAGGTCAAAAAAGATGAAGTCGAGTTACTTTTATTCATAATCAAACTAGTGGTTTGATTTTGGGATAATGATAAATTTTTTTGATACTGCTGGGAAATCGATTCTGAAATAAAAACCTTAATTGAAATTAAAACATCATATAGTAAATTTTTTAGTTTTGGGTTTTTATTCATAATACGATTGTTAAAAAGCTTGGTTAGATTTAGTAACAAAACATCCCTTTGTAAATTAACCGATCTTTTCATAATTAATTCAACCAAAAAAGTTTTATGAATTAAAATTATTTTTGAAATTAATTTGACACCAGCTTCTAGATCTTGCATTGATTTAACACGAGTTTGAATATTCTTTTTGTGATGTTCTAAATTGTGGCAAAAATACATTAATTTCTCTAATGACAAGTTTAATGAAAAAACTAAAGCATCGGTTAATTCAACTTTAAGACTCGAATCCTCAGATAATCTTGAACAACTAGAAATAACATTGTTCAAAAAATTAGTCATATTTTCTCCATTGACTAAAACTGTAGGAAAATTATCAGAATTTAGATAGTGTTCTTCGCATGCTGCTAAAATCTTCAATTTGAATTTGTTTGATAAAAATACAAACAGTTCCCCAACTAAATACATATTATCATGAATTTGATTGTTATTATAATTATCTAATTCACTCATTTGTACTAAAACGTTATCCACAAGAAGAAGAAATTTATTGGTAGTTTCAGCATTATCTCCAATATTACTGTATTCTTCAGCAACAATACCTTCAAATAGCCATTGGCATACAGGTAAATTAAAATAATTAATATTCTTGATTATTTCATTAATTTCACTAAAGTTGTTATTATCTGTTGGGTTGTTATTGAAATCACTAATTTTTAAAATTTTAGTGAAAAAAAAATTTCTTAATAAATAGTTATTCAGACCTTCATTATTTGTTTCATAAAAAATCTCAATAAAAATTTCTAAATGAGAAGTAATTAAATCCCAAAGTGCATTAACAACTTCACTATTTTGTCTTTTCTCATATTCTTCTCTATCATCACTTTTTTCAGTCTGATTTGTTTCCATTTGAGATACGTTCGTTAATTGATGAAAGGAATTAATAACATCAACACTAACGACGTCATCAACTCCGACCATGTTGACATCTTCAGTAGTAGGCAGCTCTTTGGTTTTTCTAAATGGCGTCTTTACCACAAATGCTAAACTATTGAAATAATCTTTTTCATAATCAATTTTATAAATCATTCTTTCAAAGCATAACAAAAAATATTCGTATTCGTCTAATTCTAATTGTGTATTGAATAATATATCACATAATAATCTTTCACTACTATTACTTGAAAATCCATCATTAACAAGAGAATTTGCATTGAAGACATCAAAAACAGTTTTCATATCCATCAAGTCATCAATGACTAATTTTAAAATTGCTTTTAAATTTAGTTCATAATCTAATAACAATGTGGGCTGAATAAACTTTTTCAAATAATTGCTTAGTAAATCTTGAAATTCCACGGGTTTCCAATTTTTTAAACATTTTAAAAAGTTTATAATCATTGGTCTATTTTCAACTTCTAAACCTTTAATTGTATTATAATACCTTGTAATTCCGATATTTAAATGATGTGAAAATTCAGCAGCATTACCCAGCCTTTCATATGAACTAACTCCTAAAATTGCCAAATTTTCAAGCGTTAGATTAGAATATTCCAATTTATTCGTTTCCGTATTTATATTCAATTTAAAATCCGATAAAAGCAGTGAAGGAATCTTTGCTTTTAATATCACTTCGGAGATACTATATCTATTATCAGTTATAATCCACGTATTAATAATTTGGCAACAATACTCATAAACTGAAATTGTAGATTCATAAAAGGTACTCGATAAAAGTTTGCTATTGAAGCATATCAGTTTTAATAATAAAAGTAAAGCAGATTCATCAGCTAATATAATATTTGGTTCTTCTTCTTCCAAAATTTCCACAATAATACGAATTAATTGTGATAACTTATTAAAATGGTTATTGCATAATCTATAAAGTGCCATTAATTTGGATACGTTTAGTAACAATTTTTGATTTTTATTTAATCTATCCACCAATTCATTAATAAAAAATTTTCCAAGCTCCACTTCTTGTCCAATTTGAAATGAGTCCTCTAAATTATACCCAACGCTTTCTTGAGTTAAATGATACAGATCATTATAAATTATCTCTGAAGAATCAGAATCAAATATACTGTTTAAAATTTTAGACTCTATATCTTTTAATTTTTTAACATTGAGATTCTGTAATTGAATACCAGTTGAATCTCCCAATCTTTTCAGAATATTTTTAGAATTTGAGTCTTTCAAATCCGGTAACGAATTTAATATCAAAAGATGTATATAGCATGATCTGTCAGCTTCACTTAAGTAAATGACTCCAGAAGCTATTAGTCTCCTTAAATACGACGAGACCACAAATAGTTTCAAAGTATGTAGTTTGTTAATTAAAATTAAAAAATAATTCAAATTATAAAAACTACCCCTTTTTGTTATATTATCTCTAAAACTTAAAACTTCCGACATTTGGTAAACGAATTCTGTTATTTTCAGTTCCATTTCAGATTTGAATTGTTTGCACTTCTTAGCTTTAAATTGAGATAGTTGCGCTTGCTTACATTGGAGAATAAATATAACTAATGATATTCGTTGATAACCTAATTTTTCAGTTCTAGTTGTTTGTATACACCATTGCAAAATAATAATAAAATTTTTTTTCCAATTTGTTTGTTCTGAATTGTTTATGGTATTATTAGAATCTTCAAAGACAAGCTTTGTCAGATCAACTATTTGACCGTTTTTAAAATTATCTAACTTATGAATGATTAATGACACCTTATCACGGGGTAAATTATATTCGTGTTCTTGTAATTTATCTTTGTTTGGTTGATTCAATGATACACTTCTTTCAGAATCATCTATCATTAAGGACTCGTTTCTATACGTAATTAATTTAAACTGATCACCAACTAGACCAATTTTTAAATCTAAAACTCTTTTCAAGTGCGGTTTCAAATACGACCAACTAGATGGGATTATAAATGTATCTGAATTGTAGTAGAATAAATATTTAATCAAGTATTGAAACACTGAATTTAATTTGGAAATAATTTTATCATATAATGGATTTTTGGGAAGTTCATGGATTTTAGCGATAACATAAAGCATGCACTCGCTTAATTCTTTTGCTAAATAATCAATCTTAATTATTTTAAACCAAAATGACTTGACCAATAAGTAATGTACGGATAGTGATTTTAAGTCAGTAACTATAATTTTTTGATGCTTTACAATCTTACTTAAAAACCTCACTATCCAAGTTAAAAATGTAGTTCTATTCATTAATTCTTCAATATATAAATTCACAATTAAACTTATGGCATAATCCAATTTAAACTTCCAATTTTTATTAGCAGAATCAGAATTGAAACAGTTCTCAATAACTTGCTCTAGAAAAATTGTGATCTGTTCGGTCCATTCAATAATCCATTTATTAGTTACTATAACCATCGAGGAAACACTGGTAGCTTTTCTTTTCAATTGACGTTGTTCATTACTTGAAACACATTTGATCAACCAAATAGCTCTGTTTATTGGTACCCTATGGTTGGCGCATTGCTCTAGCAGAATTTTGTTTCTTAAACCGTGTGGAATAGCCCTTGCCAATTGTCGAAGAGATATTTTTTGATTGGCTAAATTTTTCAACCATGTTTCTCTCTTATGTTCAGTCAAAGTAACTCTAGGCGGTGGTTTATATGAGGATTTTGATTTAATTCTATTTATTTCTTTTCTTCTGTACATAGATTTAACAAGAACACCACTCAAAGCCTTCATTTTGGCAATATATATATTATCTGCAGTTTCGTTACCATTATTTTTATTATTATTATTATTACCATTGTTACTGTTATTAGTATTATTATTATTATTATTATTATTATTATCAGATGATGATGATGATGATGATGATGATGGTAATGTTGACGATGATAACAATGCCGATTGTGACTGACTTGATGATTTTTGTAAAAGTTGCGTAATAACTTGCCTTCCCGAGTGGCATTCACTTGTCACAAAAGTTGGTTCAAAATATCCTTTCTGTAGATGGCTATTCATAATAACATCTTCATTTGATGTATGCTTCCAGACTTTAAAGTCTGGGTATATCTTTGCATCGGATACTTGATCAGTTTTGCTGAAGAGCAATGTTGGAGACGATATGGAAGACAAATTAACATCCCAATTTAAAGGATACACACCTTCTGGGTCTTTAACCTGACCATCTAAGGGAGATAATGTGCCGGACATGTGTATTGGGGTATAAATCTAAAGTGAATAAAACTAACTCTGGCTGACTTTGGCTTTATAACATTTCGCTCACTATGCGCATGATTTTGGTTTTAAATACAACTTTTGTTTTGTTTGTGTCACAAGCAAGGTTTTTGTACTTTGTACTACTGTATAGGTTATATATACTTAAAATATGCAAATATGAATACACATAGACCATTGCAACCACATATTAAATCGAGAGAAGCAAAACTTCTCAATGCATCCTTCAATCAAGATCAAACATGCTTTGCAATATGTACAGAATCTGGGTTTCAAGTATTCACAACTGATCCAATGGAGTTACGAATGGAAAGAAATTTTAGTAAAATGACTCCAAATATTTCTTCTATCAATTTTCCTAATGTGGATACAGCTATAAATTCATCTTCGTTATCTTCACCGTCAAATTCAGCTTCAAATACAGGAATTGGAATAATTAAGATGCTTTATAGAACTAACTATGTCGCCCTTGTTGGAGGTGGAAAGTATCCACGTTTTTCATTAAATAAGCTTTGTATATGGGATGATCTTAAAAAAAAATGTTCTATAATTTTAGAATTCAATACCCCAATTCTTGACATTCACTTATCACGAACACATATAGTGGTGGTTTTGCAAAACCAAGTGCTCGTATATTCATTCAAATTACATCCAGATTTAATATCGTCATATGAAACTTACAATAATCCTTATGGTACTGCAGATTTGACGGTGACTGAAAACTCTTCAATACTTGCATTTCCTGGTCGTAATCCCGGGCAAATACAACTTGTTGATATTTCACCTGCAAAACAAGATAAAAAATTGATATCAATAATTAAAGCTCATAAAGGGAATGTTCGTTCTATTTGCCTGTCTAATGCAGGCCACCTAATTGCTAGTGCTTCAGAAACAGGTACTCTGGTTCGTGTTCATGACACAAAGAATTGTATTTTGATGTTTGAATTTCGTAGAGGAGTTGATAGGGCCATTATTTCAAGCATGAAATTTTCGCCTGACGATTCAAAATTGGCCGTTTTAAGTGATAAAAATACGTTACATGTTTTTAATCTATATGGTAAAGACAAAGATGAAGAGAATAAAGTACATTTTTTAAGAGGAGTCCCACTAGTGCCAAGTTATTTTAAAAGTACTTGGAGTTTCGTTTCGAAGAATGTTGGGAATAAGGACGATACTAGTAATGATTATGGAGTTCTTGGATGGTCAGATAATGAATCAATTGTAATTTTATGGAAATTTAAGGGTATTTGGGAAAAATATGATATAGTAGAGAGTCAACCGGATAATGCTTCTGATTTGAACAGTTCAGGAAGTGGTGGTAAGTCGGCGTCTTTTGGACCCTTGGATACGATTAATAATAGACCACGCTGGGAGATCATGAGGGAAGGATGGCGTAGTTTTAATTAGTAATATATCAAACTATACTCATAAAAACACTAATATACATATTTAATGATAAATTTAAAGCTTCGATCGCAGAATGGGTAATGCTTCCGCTACAACATCCATTCCAACGTAAACACCGCTACGCAATTTTATCACCGTACAATTTGTAACATATCCACCGATTCCAGCGTTACGTATTTGATTGAGTACCTGATCAGCCATTTCATGATGTGAAATGTACAGAATAATACTCTTTAGTCGAAATCCTCTGTTCATTCCGAGGAAACTGAACAGATTAGCGATAAGATTGATTGTCTGGTGTTGAATTTTCTCGGGCACTATTTGCTCACTTTGATTTGGGTTGGTCGGTAAAATTCCAGCAGTTATAGTCAATGGGTTTTTGGAGCTTGGTATTAAATATGGTTGTCTGTTCATTTCATTTTTCATAATTGGTGGATAGTATTATTAAATAAATGCTCATAAAAAATAAAAATATAGATGTGGTAATGGTGAAATTACCGCCCAAGATTTCAAGAGTGCTTTTTTTATCAACCAAACATTATTATTTACAAAATTACTGTATACCTATTCACACAAAGATCTAAAAATAGATAAAAAAATAAACAAAGTTATACAAATAAGTAACTCACATTAACTAAATAGTAGGATGATCCAAAAGTTCTGCTTCCACGAATGGTAAGCTTTGTTCGTAAAAAAGCGGCTCTCCATGACACATAGTGACACATCGTTCAGCACTCCGTCTGTTGTTGAAAATAAGTACATATGTACTCCTGTTACTTCTCTCATCTCTGAAAACCTCACGTAAATTTATTTCGTCTATTGGGTACCAATCCAAATCCCAAAGAAAATCCTTGATTTTTAATGGATCTATTTTTATCGGGATATTTCTAAATAGCACACAACAACTTCTATCGATCTTTGCTCCAAATACCCTTGACTTCTGTTTTTCCGTCATTTTTTGTGTTTGCTCCAACAACAAACTTTCAGTCATGCGAACCAAGACTGAATCTTCTTTAGAACTGGCGGTTTTCAAACAGGATAGACTTGATGACAATAAGGAGTCAATAATTTTTGAAGAACCTACTTGTGATTCATTTTTCGTGGAAAGCATGGCGTAATTAAATATTTGCTCCAAACCTTTTAAATCTGGTAAAAATGCGATATACAGATGTTTTAAATGATCAGCAAAATCAGGAACAGCGTGAACGCTGACAATAATGCCATCAAGTTCTCTAGAATCGTTCAAAATACGTCTAGCGTATGCTCTACAGTCATTCAAGGTGTTGAAAAATAAATATTGAGAGCCATTGTGCTTTAAGTTTGGAAAGTATCGTGAACGGATAACCTGTGATATTTTGATATCTGGAACAAGCCGCTGAAAATCTGAAGGTAATGGTGCCGGTCCACGTCTAAATACGCTTAGCACTGGAATATTTATATTTGACTGTTCAGTAGTTATGGATTTTCCAGATGTGATAAGATTACTGTTCATTTCTGAATTCAGCAAGTCTGGGGTCCTAGCAAGTACAGAGTTAACCGAATGTGTGAGAGCATGTTTGAGTTTTGCCTCCAGGGGCATGCCCATTTGTTTCAAGGCAATATCTAGCATTTTGGACATTTTTATTAAAATTAGTGATGAAAGTTCCCATAAATATTAAGCATCAAAAAAATTATAGAGAAAACGAGTGGAAAAAATTTGCCTCCAATTTTAGCATACATTTCTTCTGAATCAGTTTCCTTTTGTTTATATATCCAGACTTCAACTATATCAAATTACTGCAACCACGGTTACAACCATTACACCTTTTACTTTTTTATACTGCTCTCTCTAATTTGTCACGCTCACAGCTTCCATCTTGTACATAGCCCTCGATACTGAAGTCTGTCAATCCTGTCAATATATTACACTTTATACCCACATTCACTTGTACAAATATTGTAACTACGTTTTGGATCATTTACTTGTATATTTTAACCCTTGTCATTTAACTTTAATTTGTTCACTTCGTCATGTCCTCTCACTGGGAAAATTTTAAGAAGACATCTTCCCTTGACGAACCAATTTCAAATCCATGGGACAATAAATCAACAGGTATGAACAACGACATCATTGCTCCGAACCCAACATCTCCAATTATGCATCAGCACTCTCATAACGATGACGTGGCTAGTATAATTTCTAGTCTGAGCGGTGCTAATTCCGCTTTACTGGCTAAATCGACTTCTATGTTGGGTAGTTACACTATGTCAAACGCCTTAGGTCAAGGATTTAATCAAGGTAATTTTGATGAAGCTATTATGAGTGATTCTGGTTCAGATGTTCTTAATCCAAACTTCAGAGATGCTTTAAGTGCGATTAGTGCACCAGTTGCTGCCCAGCCTTTGAATAAGAGTAGATTTAGTTCCAATTACTTTGGACCAGCTTCAGTTGCTGGTATTAACGTCTCAGGTTTTAAGACTTCCAATTTAGGTGCTTCTAATTTTTTGGAAAAATTTGCTTCTGTTACTGAAAAAACAAGAGAATTGGAATTAAACAGTAAACAGTCTCCATCAGTTCATCATTCGGGAAGTAATATTGGATCTAGAAGATCTTCTATTTTCAACAATGACGTTACTTCTCCTCAACAAATTTTTAGAGAACCAAGAAAACAATCATTTAGTGAGAAATTGGATAACTATATTTCTGCAACCGGATCTCCAAGTGCTTCGAGACATCTGTCATTTAGTTCAGAGGCTAATCCAGCTTCTGAGAAAAGTTCGGCTATCCTAGATTCCAATGATCGTAAAAACATTTGGAATCCTGCGACTGCTACTACATTCCATCCTTCCGGATATAATGCATTTAATGGCGCTAATTCGGATTTTAATTTCATGCAACAGCAGCAACAACAGATGATGATTCCACCTTTTGCAATGGGTCCTCCTGTGAATGGTGGCAATTTTTTTCCTCAAATGTTTCCTCCTTTTGTTCCAGGCGGTTATGTTCCCTTAGAGGAAAAACATGGAAAACAAAAAGAGGAAAAAGAAAATGGAGACTCGAATCAAAATAAAGGCCAGAAGGAAGGATACGATACTGTGAACGAAAATCCGACGATTTCTTTTTTGGCTACTAAAGCACCTGAGTCTAATACAAGTTATAATAATGATACGGTTAGGAGTAATCAAACCAATGAACAAATTGGACATGATCAAGCTCCCCCAGGTTTTTTTCATCCTGGTTTAGCTAATAGACCAATTTCTCCATTTGTTATCCCCCCATTCAATCCATATGGTATGTTTAACACAAATTCTCCAAATGGTGGCGTTTTTCCTGCAATGGTTACAGGACCTGGATCTCCAATCGGATCTCCACCTCCAATGATGGTTGTTGGTGGTAGTCCATCCCCTATTCTTGGAATGCCTCCACATTCTCAAAATATCTCCAAGAATATGAAGGATCATTCACGTACTCCTCCATCTAGTGGAGACTCGCGTTCTCTAGGTTCTTCTAACAAGAAAGGTGGCTTCACTAATAATGGTAAGTCACCAAAGTTTAAAAACAAACACATTGTTAGATCTCCACTGTTAGAAGAATTTAGAAATAATAAAAACAACACTACTTATACATTGAAAGATATTACTTCTCATGGTTATGAATTTGCGAAAGATCAACATGGTTCGAGATTCATTCAACAAGAATTGGCAACTGCACCTGAAGATATTAAGGAGGCTTTTTTCAAAGAAATTAGAAACCATTCGGTTGATTTAATGACTGACGTCTTTGGTAATTATGTTATCCAAAAATTTTTTGAACATGGTTCTGTTGTCCAGAAAAAAGTTTTGTTTGAAACTATGAGGGGTTCCTTTAATTCTTTATCATTACAAATGTATGGTTGTAGGGTTGTTCAAAGATGCATAGAAGGTATCCCACTTGAAGATCAATTAGAAATTATGGAAGAATTAAAACCAAACGTTTTGAGCCTAGTTAAGGATCAAAATGGTAACCATGTCATTCAGAAGGCTATTGAATATATTCCAATTGATAGAATTCCATTTATCTTAGATTCCTTAAGACATCAAATTTATCACCTCTCGATGCATCCTTATGGGTGTAGAGTAATTCAAAGACTTTTAGAATGTTCAGGAGAAGAAGACCAAAATTTTATTTTGGAAGAATTAAAAGGATTTGTTTACTATCTTGTTCAAGATCAATTTGGGAATTATGTTATTCAACATATTATTGAACGTGGCCGTCCCGAATATACCGATGCCATTCTTAATGTTGTCTTGGAAAATTTGATTGAACTATCAAAACACAAGTTTGCATCTAATGCTGTTGAAAAATGTATTATTAACCTTCCGCCATATAATAGAATTGCCATTTACGAAGTTATGCTAAAAGATAATATGGATAAAGAGAAATCATTGGATGAAAGAACCAATTTGAGTTTGATGATGAAAGATCCATTTGCCAACTACGTCGTTCAAAAAATGGTTGAATTGATTGACAATGAAAGAAGGCAATTGTTAGTTATCAAGATCAAACAGTATCTTGAGTTAATTCAAAATGGTCATTACAGCAACAAGCACTTGGCTAGTATCGAGAAATTGAATGCCATTTGTAAGACCATAGACACGAACTAACTTCCAGTTTGGTAGCTGCTTTTTTTTTTTTGTATATTTGTTTATTAAAATAAAAAGGTATTTTTATCCCGTAATTTGAAAATTTACTTAACTTGTAGATAGTATAAGTCTTGCACTTTTAGACTTGATCAACAGTTGAGGCGACTTGAAGTCAACTTAAGGCAGAACCCTCCGGTGTAAAGATGTAACCATTATAGAAAAAAATTAGTATATTTTTTCTAATGAATTTTTTTCATCATGCAAGTTCAGAATAATTTATTTCTAAGAGTTAACTTTTCAATAATCCCAGCAATGACAGAAAGTAAAGGTGATATGGAATTAGATGATATTTTCAGTAAATTATCAAAGGCTGCTCAATCAAATGGTGCAGTAAAAACGAGTGACGACAGGTTAACATTTGAAGAACTAAAGGAAAAGGCAGATTCACTACCCAGTATTGACGTTGCATTTAATTACAAAGAAGACAAAGAAAAATCTAAGAATCGTGATATTTTAAAAATTAATGATAGTATAACTACAGTTTTGCCAACTGATGATAAACCAATACGTGATCCAACGGTGCTTAGGAAGTTGCGTAGTGATAAATGGTTTGAACTACCAAAGGTTGAGCTCACGGATGATTTAAAAAGAGATTTAAGTATTATTAAGAATAGGCAATATCTAGATCCAAAGAAATTTTATAAGAAAAGTAAGTGGGAAATTCCAGAACGTTTTCAAATTGGTGAAGTTGTGGCTGGTATTGGTGAATATGGTGGTAAATTAAAAAGGAAAGAAAAAGGTATCAGTTTTGTGGAAGAATTACTTCATGATGAAACAAGTAAGAAATGGTTTAAAAAGAAGTATTACGAAATTCAAGCTGAGAAAACAAGTGGTGGTAAGAAATACTATCAAGATAAGATTTCTAAACGGAGAAAATAATTTGTTTTATAGGGCCATAATATAATAATAAAGCTAAAAATTTGATAATATACACACAAAATAAAACATGATTTACAGTTAAATTAAGACTAAATCTAGTCAGCTATACGACGATTAGTACGATTACCTTCTTCTCTTCTTTTTTTCATAAATTCAGCAGCGCCTCTGGAACCAATCTTTTTAACAAGTTTGGTATGAAATAATCCACAGGCATTACATAAAGTTCTAGCATCTTCAGGACCTTTTCTCCATTCAGGAGTTGAAGTTGAGCCACATTGCATACAAACAGTCTTTGGCTTCATACTTAAATCTTGATGTAAAAAACCTCGTGGAGCGAACTTAGTGCCGCTTGTATCTTCAATTGGTTTCAGGGGATCAACTTGCAAAGTAACCAATTCACCGGGAACACCTCCTGCTTCCAATTTTTCTTCTCTATGATCAGCGGATAATCTTTTGGCTTTTTTTACTATTCTTTCTGTTCGTAAGTCAACAAGTTCATTTTCGCTCAGTGGTTCATCTTCCACTGCTATTTCGGCCTCAATATTGATATCTTTCAAAAATGATCTTTCAGGTGAATCAACAATTTTCACCCAGTGATCTATTAAGTTATAAGAATTTAAAAATCCATCCCTCAAAAACATTAGTTCTTCAATTGGAAACTCTCTTAAAAATCTATAAAATTCCTCAATTTTATATGAGCTACTAAAGAATTCACCGTTGACTTTTAATCTTTCTCTTTCAATAGTAATGAAATGTTTCATTTTATCGTTTTCGTTTAAAAAGTAACCCAACTGATTAAATTTGCTCAAAAGTTCATCAAATCTGCTGAAATCTTGTAACATATTAATAACATCACCAAACATTTCCATAAACCGTTTTTTCTTATCGCTTTCCTTTTCTATGGCAGCACTACTACTACTTCCTTCTTTTGGCTTCCATCCTACGAGTTTGTTTTCACTGGGCTTGATTCGTTGAGTATTTTTTTTGAAGTTAGCCGGGCTTTTGATTGAAAGATTTAAACTTTTTGCACGACGATGCAGTGGTACTGAAATTTCACCACTTTTAGGGGGGTTCTTTTTATGTGACTGTTGCCTTGAAGTTTTCTTAACCGGCTGACGTTTTTCTTGTTCTTGTCCTTGTTCTTTTTCCAAAACAGTAACTCTATTTTCATAACTTGAATCTTTTCCTGTTTGTAAAGGTGCTTTATTTGGAAAATTAAATGGTGTATTTTGAATCCATATTTCGGAACCCTGGCCCTGAGATCTGATTTTATCCATCCTCTCATGTTGTGATGGGCCCACTTCACTCTGTTGTTGATGAATATAAGGAGACTGACGAAAATGCTGCAGTTCTAAGGCTGTGGGTGGTGGTGGTGGTGGTGCATGTAACATTTGTTTCTCAACTGGTGAATGATACGATGATTGCTGTTGATTTGGCGGCTGCGCTTGCTGGAATGAAGTACTGGCATGTTGTCGTGGATAAGTTGTATAATATTGTGGTATTTGCATTTGGTGTTGATGCTGTTGCTGTTGCTGTTGCTGTTGTTGATAAAGTTTAAGCACATTTGGATCTTGGATTTGACTGTATGGCGGACGATTTGGATCATTATATGAACCAGGATAGGGTAAATCTTGTGGAATTTGTTGGTAGTATGGATGTTGGTACGGACGACCTGTGTAGCTCTGCTGGTGTTCTTTTTTGAACTGTATGTTTTGATATTGGCCAGGTTGTATTGGAAGTAATGTAAAATAACCCGGGGAGCTTTGATTTGGTGCTTCAATAGTAGGATTTTGTAAAATAATGTTCGGTTGAGTAGCATCAGAGGATATTGGTATTGACGATTCTAATGGGTGTTGCGATCTAGTATCTTGAACATTTTGTGCAACTCCGAAAATAGACTGTTTTGCATGCGGACTGGTAGTATAGTTACTGCTATCATCCGCTGCCCTTACTATATCTCCTCTCGAATCTGGTTGTTGAAACGAGCTTGTCAATTCATTGAATGATGGTAGTTTAACGTGCCCTTTTCTTTCCATACGATAGGTGGGCGAATCGTCGTCAATTGAAGAGGTAGTTTTGTCTCCAGTTCTATTCAAACCGAGTGAATAATTAAATGAAGTTTGCGATATGTTGGGTAATGGAGAGTAAAGTAATATGGTATTTTAGTATACCTGGTAACTACTTCAACTAATTTCTCTGAAAGTATATAACAAATAAAAAAAATTCAAAATTCGAACAGGTAATAAAAGGCAATCAGAAAGGGATACATGTAAAAGCAACCTCAGAAAAAGACAGATGAAAGATTAGTCCCAAAACGTACATAGCAGAAATCAAGAAACAGCTTATGATCTTGATTGTTTACCTCTGTCTCTCGTATATTGAACCTGAAATAAGTTCAGTTGGAAGAATGAGCTAAGCTATACACTGCATAAGAGGAATTTGTAGAATATCCCCCGGTATAAAGGCGTATTTATAACAGTTATTTTAGTAAATTTTTCAAAATACATTTAATCTTACCTCACGGGCATAAAGTTATGATTTAAGGTTAGTTCCAAAAAAACATCATCGTAACAACGTTGAGTAAAGCAATCATCATGTAGGATACTGGGATCACCATGGAATGGTTAAGGTTTAACCAATAAATCTTATTAGAATGTAAAATTATGTCTACGTTTCATCGAGTTAGATCGGATCGAGGCAATTCAAGTTAAATTACAGCAATATCAGTGATGGTCATGGGTAACTTACAAATGATACACTTGTTTCCGGGTTGTGCTATAGTGTTCGTACCAGAATCTAAATCACATCTACAAAATAAATACAGGAAAATTCCTGTTTGAGAACCATTTAGTTTAGTTCAAACAAGTTTATTTCTTCTTTGGGTCTAGAAGATCTACAGAAACTTTATTTTGTTACACGTTGTCCTGTATTATGTCTTGTATTTCTTCCTCTGTTCATATTGTCGGTGGCTCCAAGTTGTTATTTTTTTAACATATATCCATACCGTACCTTGAAACTAAAATATCAATCTTTTTGAAATAAATAAATAATCATCCAAAAAATGGATGCAATTTAAGTGTAGATTGCTAAATACTTAAAAGATGGGGATGCCCTAAAATAAAGTTAACTCTTTATTACAGATAAAAGAACACAATCTAGAAATCTTAAAAAAAAAAGACCCTTAACTAACCATCACATAAACCTGAAATTTTAGATTGCTATTTCTTAAAGTATAGCTTAATTGTGAAATAATAGCAAGCCACTACCTGCTACGCCACAAACGCCAAAAAACGTAAACAACAAAAATGTCAACATGAATCTGACACTTTTTCTGATCTTATCCAGCGAATTTGTGATTTATCATAAAGCCCCGTCATAAATTGAATTAATTCGAAGGATTAATAGATCGAGCATTTATTAAGCAATTGAAACACCTGTTTTCGATAAAATGGCTCTTAAAGATTTAACAAACAACACTATTTCCGGGTTCTCAAATCCTACTAGAAAACGTCGGTTATCATTAAATCCAACACTGATTCCACATCGAATAAAAAGAAGAAACAACCAATTCGAAAATATAAAAATGGCTTCCGCTGTTCATTCGGTGAAAAATGATAGTAAAATTGAAATGGACCAATTGTTATCTTGGAAAAATGAAAAGCGTAGTCAGCTTGAAGAGCTGAAAAGCAAAATTTGGAAGCTAAGGACCAAAATCCCCGAAGTTGAGTTAGGAAACGAAAAACTAAGTAACGAATACTTAAGTTTAAAAAAAGATTATCAGTTGAAAGAAAAAGAAATGACTGAATTAGATGGCATAAATAAAATTGAAGCTTCAAAAATTGAAGCAGACTTCGAGAGTTTTAAAAACGATTTAGAAGAGCAATTTAATAGAGAAGTTACTGAATTAAGTGAGGCACATGACAAAAAATTACTTGAGCTTTATTATGAAAGGGAAGACGAATTTAAAAAAAAGGAGGGAAAGTTGCTTAATGATATAACACAACTTCAATCAAAACTGGAAAAAACTAATGAAGCCACTTTAGAGATAAAAGTATCTGAAATAAATAAGGAACATTCCAAAATAATAGAAGCAAATCAAGAAAAATTTACTGAAGAAATTTTTGGGCTAGAATTCAAAAAAACCGAATTATTATTTGAATTGAAGGAGCTGCAAGACAACGAACCGATCGAAACTAGCGGTAGAAATCAAATACAATTAGAAACTGAAAATATTAGTATAAGACTAAACAATGCTAAAGACGAATATGATAAATTGATTGAATGCGGTAGACTGGCTCAAACTCAGCTTGAGTCTCTTCAGGCTGAATATCAGCATGAACAGTCGGCTTTTGAATCATTGAAATCTCAAGTTACTTCTTATGATATAGAATCGGATACAATTAAAGCCAACACATTTAAAGAGGAAAAAATAAGAAGAATATGGCATAATCAGCTTCAGGGGCTAATAGGGAATATAAGGGTATTCTGTCGTCTAAAACCACAACCGAACGATTCTTTTGAATACAAACAGTACTCGATGCTGGAAACATCAGATACAAAAGAACAAATTATACTTACAGAACCGCTAAGTAGCTGCAACACTATTAAAAGACATAAAAAATACACATTTTCTTTTGATAAAATCTTTGATCAACAAAGTTCCAACAGTGAAATTTTTGAAGAAATTTCACAGCTTGTTCAAAGTTCGTTGGATGGTTTTAATGTTTGTATTTTTGCATATGGTCAAACTGGTTCTGGTAAGACTTTCACTATGTGTAGCCCAAACGATGGTATTATCCCACGATCACTAGTTCAAATATTCGAAAGAATTCAAACATTAAGAAAGGTGGGTTGGGAGTATCATCTTCAAGGCAATTTTTTTGAAATTTATGGTGATGTAGTTCGTGATTTATTGACTTCGAAATCAAGTATAAACAATGAAGTTTCAACCATAGACTTAATTGGTTTCGAACAAGTCGAGAAATTGTTAACAAAAGCAAGTAGAAAACGAAAAACTGCTACAACCATGGCAAATGATCAAAGTTCTCGATCTCATTCTATCTTTAGAATTAGCATTATTGGAAAGCATGAATCTAATGGGGATACAATTATTGGGAAATTAAATTTAGTCGATTTGGCTGGTTCAGAGCGTATTTCACATTCACAGGTCTCGGGTATTAGATTGAAAGAAACTCAAGCAATTAATAAATCCTTGAGTGCATTGGGTGACGTTATTTCCAGTTTGAAAAATGGTGAAAGTCATATTCCATATCGTAATTCAAAGTTAACTTATTTACTTAAAGATTCCTTGGGTGGAGATTCTAAAACATTGATGTTTGTTAATATATCATGTCAAAGCAATCATTTTAATGAATCTTTGAATTCTTTACGGTTTGCTAGTAAGGTCAACGACACTAGATTGGGGTAAGAAGAAATATTTACCAATATATATAAAGAATGTATATTAATGTTTAAGAAATACTATATACAAATTAAGATTTAATTCTTTTTACTTCAATTGTAGGCTTATCATAAGGACTTGATAATAGATCAGGATATTCTGTATTATTCTTTAATTGTCCTGATTCTTTTAATTCTTTCCACACCACTGGGAAATTTTTTGTGCAATATTTATCTAAATCCTTCTTGACACCATCGTGTAAACAATAATTATGCATTGTTTTTAAAACATGAGCGTTGATCAAATGATCATCACCATTGTTGTATGCCTCAATCAACGTGTCTAATGCAGTACGATACTGTTCAAAATAACAATTGGCGATTAAAATTTCACCAAATATATTAGCATCTGGTAAGACATCATATTGTGATAATCCGTTATAAAGGTCGTTTACATGACCCAATGTGGCGTATTTTAAAGATTTAATCATCCAATAACAACTTTCGTTATTCATACCATGTTCCTTAGGTAATGAAAAGGACAAATTAAAGACATCTCTGGTTTTAAATGGATCTTCCAGCGCTGCATAAGCTTCCATTAATCCATTTAACAGTTTGATGTCTAAATTAATTGATAAATCCATTTTAATGGCGAGGTGTAATTTAAAAATTGCATCAGCGTCTTGAAACCTAGCAAATGATTTTAATAGGTAAATATAAAACTCTTCACTTGGAGGTGGTAATTTGGATTCTTTACTTAATTGTTTCATATCTGCAAAAACTCTGAGAGCCATATCTGGATCTCCACAATCGATAAACATTTTGACAAATCCAGGGTAGTAATCGTATGGAATTTCAAAAAATTCTGAAATATATTTATAAACTCTCTTGTTTAATTCTTTATCCTTATTATCTATCAAATATTCGTAAATACAATCAAAAATTTTCTGATAACTTGCTACCTTCAATTTTGGATCCTCTTTTTTTAGTTCAGGAGTTTGATCCAAAAAAACTTTAATTGCAAATGGTGCCGCATCATTTTTTATCGCTGATGTCATCAATATATAAATACTTTCTTTGTCAAATAAAAATTCATAACGCTGAACTTTAGAATAAACTTCCATTTTTTCTGCCCATGAAATATCATCCTTTTGCCAAACGGATGCTGTTAATTTAAATAATGAAAGCATATAAAATCCATCATATTCATTTTCCCAATCAACGAGATCTTTGGATCCTAAAAATTCTTTAGCAGCCAAATCAGGATTACCTTTTTTAACTAAATAATCCATAACTGTGGCTACACTTTTGACATCCCTTTGTAAACCATATTCCTGCTCAAAATCTTGTTTGAATTGTTCAATATATGATAGACTTTTCTCTGACCAACAGAAAGCTTCAATAAATAAATTGTATGATTCTGTATCTTCAAACGCATAGTCTTTTTCTAAAGCTTCTAGTTGTTTATTAATATGCTTGACAAGATTTATGGCAGGTTCTGACTCTCTCAACTCAAAGGCTTGCAATTGTGCTATAGCCATCCATTCTTCTTCAATAAATTGTGTTTCTTTCTTTATTTCTTTTAATCCTTTTATCAATTGAATTGCATCTAAAGTTTTATCAAATTTTAAAGCAGCAGTAACTAATGCAAACAAAACATCACCTTCAAATTTACCTCTCCATTCTTTATTTTCAAAATTTTTTGTTAATTTTTCTAGCTTACTTAAAATTCCCTTAGAAACGTCATCAAAATTATTTTTTGTAGCAAAATATAAAATTTCAACATATTCCTCCCAGGGTTTGCCTAATTTTTCTTCAAAAATATCTAATAATGTAACTAGCCTTTCACTGACACAATTCTCTTCAAAACCAGCACTAATTTCTTCATCTGCAGCTCTAAAAAAAGTTTCCAATAATTTAACAAAAACTTTATTTTGGTTCATGTCAGGACACAATCTACATAATGCAATAACAGTTCCAGTATCAGGTTTCACGGTCTTAAAAGCTTCTAAAACAATTTCGATAATTTCAGAACGAACATCATTATTACGCAAATCATTTTCTTCATTAACGAAAGCTTCAATAATTTTAACGACGCTATCACGTTTATTACTTAACAAGACGTAATTAATAAAAACTTCAAACAATTGTAATCTAATTTCTTCATCTGTTTCATATTCTTTACTTTCACGCATGGCATTATAAAATCTAGGAAAAAAGTCAATGTATCGCACATCATTTAAAGTCATTGCACCTAAAACGCTACGTAGTAAATCCATCATTTCATTGATTGTAAATGTATTTCGTGGGTTAGGAGATTGGTCAACATAGTTAACAACAGAATTGATAAATGGTAGTTGATTATGTGGAAACTCTGCGTCTGGTAATACGGTTATCAGTTGGAAAAGTATAGCTTTCAAACGAGATGCTTTAATCTTAGGTGACATTGATTGATTTTTATATGTATTTTGAAGTTCCAAACTTAGTTCAAATCTTTGTTCTTCTAAATCCGCCAGCTTTGCAGATGGTAGTTTAGACTCATTTTCCTTACCAGTGGTGTAATAACGTATTTGATTGTGTCTTTGCAAAGGTATCAGACGTGGTTGTTGGTGATATGACGAGGAGTTTTTAACCAAAAGAGTGTTTGACTTAACATAGATACGTATTATAGAACGCACTAACCTTATATTTTCTGTAGTCACCTTGGATATAACACTCATCGCTTGGTCTAGAAGTTAAAAGTCTAAGGTACAATCCAAGGAAAAAGACATTAAAGATTCCCCTCATAGAAAAAAAAAGTTTTATTTCATGAATTTTTCAACGTGCGCCATAATAAAAGTTAAGTTAACGTTAATCAAGATAATACTTACTGTATTTCAACTATTGTTTTTTTTTTAAGTAAAGTATATATTGAGTTTATATTTCTGACTTTATTTATCTACAAGATTTTTGAGAAAACGGTAATAGTAACTGTATAATAACTGTACGCTTTAGACACCTTCAGGTCTTTCACTCTTTGCTTCTCCAATGACATTACCTCTGTCATCGTAAACTTTAACATTCTTTTGATATGCTTTTATAGCCCAATTTAATCCAACAAATTTTATATCAGGATCACTAGCACCTCTAGAATTAGTATATTTTTTCCAAAATCCAACGTCCTTAAATCTCGGGTCTTCTTCTTCAAATCCATTCTGCAATCTCAGTTTGGCAACTTCTTCTCTTAAAAATGAGCAAACTCTACTTCTCAAATCTTTAGCTTCAGCACCAAATTTTAATTCATCTGATAAATCATTTGGGTTTTCTTTATTTGGATATTTATCGCAAAGCCTCTTCCATTCTTCTCTAAAAGCTCCAATAATACCATCATCAACAGGTTTTCCGATATTAACTGTAACTTTAGCACCTATATTATTTGGCGTTAAATAATCTGTTTTCTCTGCTATTATTTCAGGCTTAATTTTTTCAAAACCATCGGAAAAAATCGGCACAACAACAGGTGGAATGGTTGGCTCCAGTATTAATCTTGCAGTTCCCCATCTAAAAAATCTCATAGAATTATTGAATGGTGGTTGCAATTGACAGACATAGCCTTCAGGAAAAATGTGAACCCATGAGGTTTTATACCTAAGAACAGGTGGAGTATATTGAGGCGAAAATAAAGAAATAGCATGCTTAGACAATGCATTTGTATTTTTAATGGAAGAAAAAGAAGAAGAAGAAGAAGAAGATACCGAGGATAAAGAATAGGATGAATTGGCCATATTTTCCATCGATCCTATAATATGGTCTGTGTCAATTGTATCATCAGGCGAAAGAATTCTAATGCAAGCATCCAATCCTGATTGAAATGGACCACGTCCAAACCTTTCACATGGAAATATTTTACCCAATGAAAAAAAAGTAGTCGAGTATTTATTAGTAAAACAGACATTGGAAGCTGCCAGACCCCATCTAATATCATCCAAAGATCTGAAATATTTCCAAGGTAAACAGCCCCAAAGAAACGGATCATCGCATGTTGACATATGATTCATCATTGTAACTATGCCCCTATTTTCACGACGGGCTTTTGCTAGTGAATAGTCTAAGTTGCTAAGACCTTTCACTTCAACATTGTATAAAGTGTTCAGTATAATTTTTGAGAATGCCACAGCGGCAAGACAGTTTAGATGCGATAGAGCATTCCAAATTTTTGACCGTTCCATACGGTCACTTAAAATTTCATCATCTCCTCGCCTTAGCACGTCATGGAAGGACATGATTATTGAGAGTAGTTAAACTGTGCAATTAAACAAAACGAAGCAGAATTAGTGAAAAGAAAATGAAAAGAAAAGTGTATAATTAAATTATAGTGACGCACATGTTAAAAAAAATTACACCGATACCGAGGAAATTAAAAGTGTTTGAACGATACGAATATTGAAAGCTGTTCTGATTTTACTTATTTATCAACATATTTATTCTTTTATTTATTTATTTATGTAAGAAATTAAGGAACTGGGGCTTTCTTCTTAGGAGGCTTACGTTCTTCTATGATCTCCACTTTGACATCTGTCAATCCCTTGTCTTTAAGCATCTTTAACAAATACTCTTCCACTTCGTCACCCACATCACCTTGAATGACAATCTCATCTTTCTTTTCTACGTTTTTGGAAACAGATGAGCCAGTGGCAAATTTAGATGCAAATAATTTCGCAAGTTTCTTCATATCAATATCCACAAGTTCTAAATTTGCAATGGCAATAATATTTTTATGCTTCGTTCTTGGAATTCTTTTGATTAAAATCTTGATGTTCTTTAGGTTATTCATTTCTCTTTCTTGTTTTCTTTCTTCTTTTAATTGCATCTTGGCCAAAGAATTTGCCATTTTTGCCTCTTTTTCTCTAGATAATGATGATGAGCCAGCTTTGTCTGATTCATACATGTTAACAAACTCATCATGATGGTTTTCCTCAAGCCATGTTTTACACTTTCTGAAGGGCTTACCGAATTCACAATATTCCACTGGCAATGTACAAATACCACAATATAGAACAGTAACTGGTGCTGTAGTCATTCTTAAGCTTATTAAGTATTTCTTTTACTATAGAGTAGATCGTAACAAAATAAAGAAAATTTTCCGTTAGATAATTCATTTTCAATTTCGCACCACGTATTAGCACGCCAAATTAATCAAGTTGCATTTTCTCTCTGGTCAACGACCATAGTTTTACACAATTATAATATCTCAATTGTACAACAATATCATGGCCAAGTATTCTTCTTTATTAAAAGATAAACTTAAGGAACTTCTTTCCTCCAGGGGATTACCTACAGATGGTACCAAGGAACAGCTTATTGGTAGATTAGAAGAGTCTGACAAGGTTGCTGCTGAATTAGACGAAGCTGAAGAAGATGAAGAAGCTCCTGCTGTTGCACCACTTCCAGTTTCAGTGCCTGCTGTTACCCCTACTACTGCTACTACTGCCACTCCTGCTGAGGAAATTCCTGTTCCTGTTCAAGAATCTGCTCCCGTCGCTGAAACTGTTGATGCACCTGTTGATACCGCACCAGCTGCTGAAAATGGGGAAGCTGCTCCTGTTTCTACTGAAGAAAAAAAGGCAATTTCTCCTGAGGAGCTTAAAGAAGCTGCCATTGAACTTTTAAACAAGAAAATCGCCCGTGCTGAAAAATTCGGTGAAGATGATCAAGTGAAGAAGCTTACAGCCGACCTGAAAAGAATTGAAAAATTTGGTATCTCTCTTGATTCTTCAATAGCTAAAGAATTGGGGTATCAACAACCAAAGCAACTAAATAAAGTGTTCCATAAGAAAGGAAGCAATAGAGCTGGTCATTCTGGACAAAGAGGCGGGTTTAGAAATGATAGTAACAGGGGTATTAACAACAGAGGCGGAAGAATTTATAAAACTAGAAGATACTAGATATATACATCTAATGTATAAAAAAGAATTAAATAAAAGTTTTGTGTACTCTTATGGTATATTTGTAGTAGATTAAAGGAATATAATATCTAAGTTGTATTATTAAGCTGTTATCTTTCGGTGTAAACTGATTTCGCACTGAGGCTGCTTCCGTGGTTCAACTTTATCTTCCCACCTGCTTATCTATGAAACAATTCCCCTGATTCTGGTTCTTTATCACTACTTCATTCACTTTTACGGTTAATGTCCTACGTGCAACCTACATCCGCAAATGCCAATGGCAAACATAAAAGGGCATATTCTTCCCCCTACATTCAACCCTTCACACAAGCCTATCCACGTTTCATCCCTTCAAATTCTCCCCCTTCCACTTCGAATTCTTCTTCATCTGCTTCAGTTAATCAATCATCAATACCTATACATCCACAACAGTATCCACAGCAATATCCGTATTATATTTTTAATCCTTATATCTCCAATGTTCCAAATGTCCCCAACTTTCGACAATATACAACGACAGCACCTGACTCACAAGATGATTTATTAATAAGCCCCTGTATTTTAAATATTTTAAACCTTCCTTCCTTCCATACAACACCAAGTTCAATCAATTCAATTCTTTCAGATATTCTTGATGAAGAATCTCCTCCAATTTCTAATTTAAAAATTTATAAATCAACTGGACAACATCTTTGTTGGAGCTCCTTTACACTTGATGACCCTTCTTTAACTGAAAAATTGATAACAAATTTAAACGGTTATTCTTTTTTCGACTCAACTTTGAAATGTTTCATTCAACCACCAACTCCTAAATTTCAAAATGCAGTTTCAACTACTCCTTCATCTCCAACAAATTCGCCTGTGTTGACAATGTCACCAATAAATAATACTATACCACAAGAACAACAACAAAAATCGCCTCAATTGTATCATCAGCCACCGCCACCACATCACTCATTTTACCCAATATATTATTCTATGCCTTTTCCACCCTACCAAGTGACGCAATCACATCATCAAAATTCACAAGTGTATCATAATTCCTATCAGAATCAGCATCAACAACATCCGAGATCGGCATCTTTTTCTCAACGACAAGGAAAACCGTTAGGAAATAATTATTCATCTATAGTTTATCCCGATTTAAGTGATCCTAGTGACTTAATTGATGATAACGATTTGCCAACTTCTGAACTTGTACAATTTAATCCTGCAAGGCATGTTTCTCCAACACGTATCTTTATTGGAAATATTCCATTCCAATCTTCTTATCATTCCTTGTGGTTTTATCTTACTAATGGAGGGGAAGAAATCTTGTTGGAGGAACTGCAATTAAAGATAGGACAAAATGGCCTGAGTAAAGGTTTTGCTGTTGGTGTTACAAGAAATGAAGAAAATAGTATTAAATTGATTGAACAATTCAATGGTCGTGAATTTGAGGGAAGAAAGTTGATTGTCAGATTTGACAAATTGGGTGGATTGGTTTTCAGAAGCCATTTAAAAAAGAAACTCGTTCATCAAGTGTAGCACTACAGTTTGTACATGCTAGCATTGCTATTGTTAATTCCCAGTTTTAGACCTTTTATCTATTGTCTTTTTTGTTATGCTTTTAAATGATTCACCTTCCTTTTCTGTTTCCTTTTTTTTCAAATGCTTTCTTTATTTATTTTATGTATTTCAACGGAAATACTGCTAATACAATATGAATATAATACCCCTACTTAATTAAGCTTAAATTACCTTTATAATCGAGATTCTGGAGCGTGAGGATGGAAAAAAAAGGGGCAACCGGAGAATGAAAAGCTTCACTTACAGAATTTTTTCACACGCTTGTCTCCCCCACATTTATCGCCTACCGTGTCTTTTATTATGCTTATTAGCTGAAATTCTATACATCATGACTATTATTGATTACATTTAACTAATATAAAATAATTACTATATACAATATTAAAGCTACAAACTATTACTTTCAAAGTAACGGTTGAAATTTCATTGTAAATGCTCCCCTTTTTGGATCAGGGTGCAAGGGTCTTGGAGGTGGTAGGTACCTACCCATAAGTCCTTCAGTTCCTGGATTACTATTAGAACCTGAATTGCCATTAGGGCCTGAACTATCACTGTTCCCATGAGAATTAACTATACTAGTTGAATTTGAACCTTTATTATCCACAGTAATTGTTCTGATGTTACTATTAACACTTACGGGTTTTTCATTGGTATCGTAGTTCAAATTCAAATAATCTTGAACAACATTTGGAAAAATCATTTCTAATTCCACTTCACCCTCACCATCACTTAACAAGCTAATCATTTTAAAAGTTCTTTCTAATTCGTAATCCGTTTTGATAACTATTCCTGTCCTTGCATTACGTAACTTTAATACTCTAGTTGAGTTAACTATACCAAATGCATGTTTACAGTTTGTAGTAAGCTCTAATAACGTAGGAGGCGCATTTTTGTCTATACAGTATGTGAAATTTAATTCTTTATCGTTAAATTTTATCTTAACTCTAGTTTGTTGTGATTTTGGTCTCAGTATTGGAGGTAATGAATATGAAGAAGAGGATGTATCCATTAAATCAACAGAATAATGTACTGTTGGTGCAGGGGGTAATGGTAAATGTGCGGTTGATAATGGAAATTCAGTAGCTTCTGAAGACTTATCAGTAATTATTGGTTTATGCATATTTAATATTGAAGTATGTGGATGAAGAGAGTCAGTATTTGGTAAAATAACTGGCTTACTAATTGTTGAATCAATAATTGAAATATCATTAAACAATGGATCTTGATTAAATAGTGTTGGATAATAATGGGACTGTACATTTTGCTTTTGGTTTGGTAATTGTGATTGCGATTGTAATTGTGATTTTTTTTCTTGCTTTTGTTTATCATCTTTGGAAATCAGCGGATAATCTTTCAGAATTATGTTGTGGAAAATATCACATAATGGCATTAATGTAACGTTAAATCCAAAATCTTTAACACATCCGCCAATTAATTTCTTAAATAGTTGTGAAGCAATATAGTCGCTTAATCTATTCACCTCGATTGAATTTTTATCTAAATTCTTAATAATCAAGCTTAAACTTAAATCACCTTTAAGCCGAAGTTTAATGTACGATGACGAATCAGGTAGTAAATGATCAAACCATCTTTCTAAAGTTAATATGGCCGCAGATGATATACAATTTGAGCCTAATTCTTCCAATAAATCATAATTTCTTGTCCTTTGATTTAAATTTGGTGGAAGATGTGAATTTTTTGAAAATTCAAAACAAGTTCTTGACTTTTTAATGCAAGATAAAATACTTTGAGCTGCAATGTTAAATTCAGGATTTAAATTCAAATGTCTTAAAGATGGTAGTTTATCAGCGTCGGGTAATATTGGTGCAACTAATGAGTTTATTGCTAATCTTGAAGATGAATCTTCGGATTTTTCAGCGGAATTTGATTTTTCATTAATGTCACTATTCTTTAATTCTTCATCAACAATAATACTGGATAAAAATTTCAAACTATTTGTTGAATCATCTAATTTTTGTCTTTTTACTAGTATTTCTTCATCAGATCTATCAATTTGATGATTTTCTAATTTATTGGCCATTCTTTTTTCTGACCTTTTCTTATTTCTGCGTACACTCTGAATAGCCAATCTCACTAATTTATCAAAATCCATTAATGAAGATTCAGGGAAGTTAAACTCTTTCATTAAATTTTGGGCACAAATTTTGATTTCATCATCCTGCTCACTGGCTTTCTTTGAACTTAAAGATAATGATTCCACTAATTGTAATCTTCTAGAAGAAAATTTTTTCCATTTTACTTCATCAGTAAATTTCAATTTCTTTCTAATTACACTTGTTGTACCAGTACTTGAATTATGTTGTTGAATATTATCCCTATGTTGTAAATTCTCCTCCGTTATATTAGATGGATCTGTTTCCTCTCCTTCATATCTCTCATGGTCAATATCTGCGTAATTCATCCCTTGGGACATTCCTTAAACCACAAGCTAAAAAAGTAACTACTTTTTAAGCTATCTTTCCAATAGATTATAATCTTCAAAACTATCGATTTTGCCAATTGAATCATCCCAAAAAAAAATGATTAGAACGCCGTTATTGCTGTTCGTACACGACAAGTTTTTTTACATCTCTACATTATTCAATGGGTTTAAAAGTTTTTACTTTATCTATTGTAATTTAATTTAATTAGGTTAATAGTTTTTTTTAATTTTTAATCAGCAGAATCAACTGGCTTTTTGTTTATCAATAATGGTGGTAAAATTTATTGCCATTAATAATTGGATGAAAATTCTAATTATTTTTTATACTTATCTACTACAATAGTCTGATATAATAGAAGTTTATAAAGATTAATTATTAAGACATTAAATAAAAGTTATATATGAAAAGTGAATGGTTAAAAGAATCAATTCGTAAAAAAAATTAAGGCAAAAAGATATAAAGCTTATTAATGAGGGTAATGGATAAGTGGGGGTTCACGTAACTTAAAATTTAACAAATTTAAATTAATTTGTTAACATTTGTATTTATAGCTGTTGTTGTAGATTCTTGTTTTTCTTGATCATCTTCAGTGTCTTCGTCATCGTCGTCGTCAAAAGCACTATAGTTTTCTCTACATAATTTTTTTCTTAATTGTTTACCCCATTTGTAAAATGCAAATGGCAAAGCAATCATTGCAGTTGAAATAAATGCTAATAACCAAGATGCCCAATGCAAACCTAACTTATGATACATTTGCATTGTGAATAATGGAAAAGCTGCACCACCAGCAGATCTTAAGAAAACCTTTGTTGCTAATGCAGAAGCAGCATATTTTGCATAGGTATCGATAATATAATTATTTAAGGAATAATAAATTAAAACCATACCGTAACCAAATGCTAAACCTGATGATGCAGGACCGACCCAAAATACACCTTTTTCAGATGTTGCACCTAAAATCCATAAAGCAATTGCAGGGAAAGGAGCACCGATCATTGCACCGATCAAACGGTCTTCAGGTGTTGGTTGTCTTTTATGGCAAAGTTTAACATAGTATGATTCAATAATAGGAGTTGTCAATAATGCCAAACCTGCACCAATAATGATTGGTATAAGAACCATACCAACTAAATCGTCACCGAAATTATATAATTCACCAAAAACAACTGGATATGCAAAAAAGAAAGCATATAATAAAGAATAAATTAAGCAAACGTAGAAGCACATTAAATCTAAAACAGGTTCTGTTAGGGCAAATTTTAAAGGTCTATAAAGACAAGTTTGAATTAGCTCTTTCAATGATAAACCAACAGCTTCTTGTTCTGTCATAATTTTTGGATTACCAGTTTCTTTTCTTAATCTTTTAGCTCTACGTTTAAGGATGACAGGTTGATAAGTTTCAGGAATCATTGAACCCACGATCCACATTAGACCAGCAAAGGCAAAATTGACCCAGAAAACAAGTGAGATTCTACCATCGTATCTTGAAATAAAACCACCGACCAAAGGACCAATGACTGGACCACCATAAGGTGCAGCAGCAAAATAAGCAATTGCTTTACCTCTTGTTTCAGTTGGGAACATATCAGAAATTGAACCACCAACATTCGCTAAACCTGAAGCGGCAAAAACACCACAAAGGAATCTACAAACTAAAATTGTACCAATATTTGGGGCAACAGCACAAGGGATATTGAAAATAAAGTATAAACCAAATGAAATAAAATAGACTGGCCTTCTACCGATTTGTTCAGAAAGTGGAGACCATAATAAGGGACCAACGGAGAAACCTAAAACCATTAAAGAACAACTTAAAATTGAAACCTCAGTTGAAACGTGGTATTTTGCACTCATATCGCCTAAAGCACCTGTAACGACAGAAGAACCAAAGGCAACACAGACAACCATCAGTGATAACAGAATTGTATACGTCCATTTATAAACTGGTTTCCAATTATATGGATTTTCAGGATCATTTATTGTAAAAGTAACGAATTGAATTTCAGGATCGAATTCACCATGGGTTGCTGGAGGAGAACCGGAACTCATTTGATCGCTTTCTTCACCTTCCTCTTTAGATTCTTCATTATCTGTCTTAGTTTTGGAAGCACGGGTTGCGATTCTGGAGAGACGTTTGCTCGCACCAGTTCTAACTCTACCCAAGTCATGCAAAGTTTCGACAGGGACCAAACCTGTCTCAGTTTCCATTGTATATTCTTCAGGGAAAAGTGGATTATCAACATTTGTTGGTCTTGTAACTTCAACATTTGTAATGGCATGCGATAAACCTTTTTCTTTTAACGATTTTGCAGTTTCAGTTCTAGTAACCCTCAGAGAATCTGAATTTTGAGAGCTTACGTTATCACCTGAGACTTGTGATTGAGCATCTTCTGGGTCATAAGCTTGAGGTGCTAAACCTCTTTCTAAATCTTCTGCATTACTTTCAACGGAAGAACGACTAATTGCGTCTTCATTTGTCAATGAATTCTCGTAAGGTGATGCCAGCGATGATTGATTTGTTGAGGTCATAATTTTTTTTTGGTACTAAGTAATTTTTAGTCCAAACAGAATAAAAATAATTTTTTATGATAAATGTAAAGTATCAGTATATACGTATATCTATATCTGTATCTATATCTATATCTATATCTATATCTATCTGTGTGCAAACTGTATGCGTGTATGTCTATGTGTTTATTATATTCTTCTAATTCCGTTAATTAACCTGGAAACAAACTGTATCTGATTGAATACTTCAATAAATAAAGCTTATAAACCTAACAAAAAAGTTGAAACAAATTGAATTGAACTGAATTAAAATAAAAGTAAATGAAATATAAACAGACTAATTTAAATCAAACACGGAAAGGATTTTAAAAAGGACAATAAATTTGCTTAAAAACTTATAATATGGAAAAAGCGTACCGTATTTATACTGGTGAGATAATTAATTGTTATTTCACCGCCACCAGCTATAATTGCGTTGACAGACATGCGCCACAGGGAACACCCTGTTTTTCTTCTGGTTTTGGTCCTTGTTCTTGTTGAATTACCTCCCGTTTTATCCGAATTATTAGCTCCCATCACGAATTTGCCCATTTTATCTCTGGATATTCACTCACCCATATGATACGATGCTTTTGTTTTCAGCTATTCGTTGATTCACCAGCGTACTTAATTACGTTCTGCAGTCAAAAGTTTTTTTGCAACGCATTCAGCGGAGTGCTCAATAATTCAGTCAAAGTGTTTGGGTTTTGCCGGATGGGGCAGGTGTAAAGCCACTCAGTTGTTGCAAATTCAATACAAATTCAGCAAATTAATTGACACTGACCGATTAGCAGATTTTTCTGTTTTTTTTGTTTTTCAGGTGGAAGCCGGTCACAAAAAAACTGTTGTCACCTGAATTTTTTTATTACCTAAGCGCGCGGAGGGCCCAGCCCCAAACGGGAATCATCAAGTAGTATTCCTGGAGCAGCATTAATATAGTTTTCGACCTGTGCTGAATTTTTCAAAGTCATAGAGGAACGATGTCATAGCATAGAATCAGGCAAGTTTAACTAATTTTACATAGCTTAGAGTGCTTTCAAGCTAAGTGATAATTTGGGCCCTTTTTCTTTCTCTTTTTTTTTACTCTTTTATTGTCAATGAAAATTTTTGTGCTCATTCCGTAACATCCAGGGAGGTGCTCTCTGTAACAGGAAATCATATATTAATGTGTTACCTATTTATAGCACTTTAACCAAGTCCCTTGAACCCTTATATCAGCTTCTACTTACCAGGTTCATGCTCAATAGCTAGGTTAATCGAGCTACAAGTTACGTTAAATTAGTTTGTTTTTTTTTTTTTTTTTGTTTTTCATTTGATTTTACTCTATTTTATTCTATTTTATTCTATTTTATTCTAATAGTGAATAACTATATGAGATTGTAATCACAATCATTACTGTCTGCTAATGGCCTTTTAAGATATTACTGACACTGAACTGTAATAAGTAAGGCCAAATCTGCTAAGCCTTCAAATTCTCGAAATTTAAGAAATTCCGATCTACCGATAGTCCAATATTCAAATCTGGGGTACTTCAGAACGGATTTAACAATTCTTGGTTTCTTTATTTGGCACCATCGTAAGAGATATTTATATTCAGCTTCCCAAAATTGAATGCCTTCACAATCAATATAATACATGGAATCGTGAACCGTATTGAAAATATAGCTTTTTTGCCAACTCTACCGTATAATGATAAAACACCCTCCTCACTAATAATGGTTTTAAATCCTTTAACAATATTACCCCCATAATTACCACCATACTGACCACCATTAATCATATCCCTTCGTCTTAAAATTTCAAACGGATAGGTTACAAGTATTGAATACGCTGTGGGAAGTACATCTGTAAGAAAAAAATTGCTTTCTTCACCAAGTATTTGGGAAAAAATTAAAGTAGTAATACCGAAAACAATTTTGCGTAAAAGCTGTCCAACTATCAAAATTGAAAACCCTGTATATAATGTTTTGTAACTTTTCCTAGCACCTTTGGATTTTTTTATAAAATCAACAAATCCATGATATCTTGGTTTCGATAAACTGCCATACGCGATATCTGAAGAAATTGAAGCTTCAATATATTCAAAAGGATGTGAAATCAAATCGACGGTTAAATCTTCGATTACTCCAAAAACAAAATCAAGTAGATAAAAATTCGAATGAAAATCAGAAATTTTTGGTTTTAAAAATTTAGCATTTATTGCTCTACAATATGAGTTTAGGAAACAAATTGAAATGCTTTTCCATAAGCCTCTGTAACCTTCGGCTTTGATTATTCGTTTGATACAATTACCAATACCAGAATAAGGTGTAATTAATATACCCTCCTTATTAAGCTCTTCTGACATTTGAAGTAAAATTTGAACTCGACGAAATGGAGCAAGAATGACTGAATAGAAGGCACTAACAAAAATGCCCGCAATTAAATTCAAAAAATTCTTGGAAACAAACATATTAATAGATATCCAATAAGAATAAACAGTAAGACAGTTGAAAAGGTTTTTCTATTCACAAAATTTAGATATTATTTTGTTTATTTATCTCTATAAATAAGATTTACCAAAAAATGAAAAAAAAAACTATTCAGTCGCTTACAGTATAAGTTATCATTATATTTTTGAATCGTGACTGCTTTAGCACCATCCGCAGTTTAAATTCGGCAAAACCGAATGGAGAAACAAAAATAAACGAATAGGGTAGCAAGTCTAATCAGTATTTCTCAATTGTTAAATCTATAGGATTTTTCCATTTCCGCTACATTCTAATTCTTCAAAAAAAAAACCTTGAAATAAGTACTTGGCTATTATTACAGTTGAACCAGGCAGCAAATTTATCTAATTAAAAGTGAATGTACAAATTTTATGACTTAATTAATTATAGGATTTCATATATGGAGAATAATCATACCACTAAGCCTTAATAATTTCGGAGTTTAACCGTCTCATGACTACATTATTATGTAAATGTTATTATTGATTAACGCAAGGTTGTTAGATTACGATCGCGAACTGTGCCATTTTCGTTCAATGACGACTATCTGTAGATTTCATTCGATACATTACTAAGAATACTTTGAGATCTTGCTATTTGCTACGAATAACAGCATATGGCAAGACACACGAGTATCAATTCGATGTTTGAACCCTAGCAAAACAGCTATTTCGAGGAAGTTTTACTGAAAATATTGTATCATAACTAGAAAATGTTGTGGATATAGCTGAACAATATTAGAATGGGAAGAATCTAAAATCAGCACTTACGGTAGCAACTAGTAAGGGTTAGTAGACTATTCATATTATTAGCTAACAGGCGCAGTAAAACATGAAAAACTTTTCATTAAAGTCTCACGTCACTATCAGTAGCGTGGTAGCCAGACTATATAATTTCATACTCTGCCATTATGGCAGAAAATTAAAAAAAAATAACTCCAGGTAGTTCAGTTACAGATGTAATTCTGTGAAGAGAGGGCAATTAAGATATTATTTCTTTCCTGAAAAAAAAACTAAAGTGGCTGATAGAGGCTCAGATTAAACTTAAATAAAGTATAGAATATTTTCACTACAAAGATATACAAAAATTTCTTTTTTACTCAGGGAAGTTAGAATAGTATAAAAATCAGAAGATGGAATACTCCAATATTTATAGATAAAATTAAAATCTAATATTTTGCCCGATAGCACACAATAATCATGATTTTGTTTCAGGTCTAATATTGCCATCGAATTTGGTAATAATAATTATTTGTTCCGTATTGCACAAATTCAAGAGAATTAAATAATTGTATTTCATTACTACTATTAATTGTTTACTACCTTTTTTGCCAGCAAAGCATGATATGAATATAAGATAAATTAATATACCATAGAAAGACATAACTATGTAATAAATATCTTCATTCTTCTGTTCATCTCAACATTATCTCATTTTAGTGGTGAATACATAAACAAGATTGTAATCATAATCATTATAATCCTCTGATGGCCTTCTAAAGATACTACTGATAACGATCTGTAATAAGTAAACAAATCTGCTAAGCATTCAAATTCTCGAATTTTCCGAATTTTCGATCTTCCGATAGCCCAATATTCAAATCTGGGGTACTTCAAAACGGATTTAAGGATTCTTGGCTTCCTTAATTGGTACTGTCGTAAGATTGGTTTAATCACGCAAACTTGAATGCCTTCACAATCAATATAATACAATCAATGAATGGGATCGTGAACCGTATTAAAAATATAGTTTTTTTGCTAACTTTACCGTATAACGATAAAACACCCTCCTCTCTAGTAATGATTTTAAATCCTTTAACAATATTACCCCCATAATTACCACCATATTTACCACCATTAACCATATCCCTTCGTCTTAAAATTTCAAACGGATAGGTTACAAGTATTGAATACGCTGTGGGAAGTACATCTGTAAGAAAAAAATTGCTTTCTTCACCAAGTATTTGGGAAAAAATTAAAGTAGTAATACCGAAAACAATTTTGCGTAAAAGCTGTCCAACTATCAAAATTGAAAACCCAGTATATAATGTTTTGTAACTTTTCCTAGCGCCTTTAAATTTTTCTATAAAATCAACAAGTCCATGATATCTTGGTTTCGATAAACTGCCATACGCGATATCCGAAGAAATTAAAACTTCAACATTCTCTAAAAAATGTGAAATTAAATTGACTATGAAATTTCCAATTATCTGTAAAACAAAATCAAGTAGATAAAAATTCGAATGAAAATCAGAAATTTTTGGTTCTAAAATTTTAACAATTATTGCTGTAAAATATAAGTTTAGAAAACAAATTGAAATGCTTTTCCATAAGCCTCTGTAACCTTCGGCTTTGATTATTCGTTTGATACAATTACCAATACCAGAATAAGGTGTAATTAACATACCCTCCTTATTAAGCTCTTCTGACATTTGAAGTAAAATTTGAACTCGACGAAATGGAGCAAGAATGACTGAATAGAAGGCACAAAGAAAAATGCACACAATAAAAAACAAAAAATTCTTGGGAACAAACATATTACTAGATATCAAATAATAATAAACAGTAAGACAATTGAAAAGGTTTTTCTATTCACAAAATTTAGATATTATTTTGCCTATTTATAGAGGCTCAGATCTACCAAAAACTGAAAAAAAAACTATTCAGTCGCTTACAGTATAAGTTATCATTATATTTTTGAATCGTGACTGCTTTAGCACCATCCGCAGTTTAAATTCGGCAAAACCCAATGGATAAACAAAAATAAACGAATAGGGTAACAAGTCTAATCAGTATTTCTCAATTGTTAAATCTATAGGATTTTTCCATTTCCGCTACATTCTAATTCTTCAAAAAAAAAAACCTTGAAATAAGTACTTGGCTATTATTACAGTTGAACCAGGCAGCAAATTTATCTAATTAAAAGTGAATGTACAAATTTTATGACTTAATTAATTATAGGATTTCATATATGGAGAATAATCATACCACTAAGCCTTAATAATTTCGGAGTTTAACCGTCTCATGACTACATTATTATGTAAATGTTATTATTGATTAACGCAAGGTTGTTAGATTACGATCGCGAACTGTGCCATTTTCGTTCAATGACGACTATCTGTAGATTTCATTCGATACATTATTAAGAATACTTTGAGATCTTGCTATTTGCTTCGAATAACAGCATATGGCACGACACACGAGTACCAGTTCGATGTATGAACCCTAGTAATACAGGTATATTGAGGAAGTTTTACTGAAAATATTGTATCGTAATTAGAAAATGTTGAGAATATGAGCTGGATATCTTAGAATGGGGAAGAATCTAAAATCAGCACTTATGGTAACTAAGTAGTAAGGGTTAGTAAACTGTAGATATTACTAGTTAACAGAAGCGTGCAAATTTGACAGCATAAATGAGATTAGATTTTTTCCTTCCTCCTATGAGCTAATTAGATTACATAAAAAACTACACGTTTAAACATATTTTAGTTGAGTAAGGAATATGATTATTAACCTAGCTTAATACATTATGGAATAAGGAATACCATAATGCCAGTTTATCAGGATAGCTTTTTAAAATAAGAGATTTTTATTAAGGTAAAACATTTGACAATATTGATGAAAGGTCTGGAATAATGAACAACAATTTTACATTTAGAACAACATAAATAGGACATAGTTTCTGTTTATTCTACTTATAACTTAAATAGTGATTTAACTAGTGTATTTCTTCCTAGAATCTAGTCGTACATATTCAATATAACTTAGTAAATTAAACAGGGTTTATACTCATATCAATTACTCAACTATTATATATTGTAATTAATAGTTCTATAAAACCTATTTATTAATAAATCAGATAAAAAGAAAACTTTTCGATTTATGTTATTCAATTATAAAATTACGTAACATTAATTATCAATACATGACCTCAAAAGTTTTTTTCAATGTTCTATCAGACTACTTTTTATATTACCTCATATTTCGTATGATCATATGGTTAATATTTCTAATGATAACATTTGTAAAATTCTTTCTAATCTTCACAAACAGTTCTTAAAAAACTAACAATTAATACTAAAAAATAGTTGTTTATACCAACCAATAAGGCTATAATTTGCTTTTAAATGTTTTGAACAATAATTTAATATCAGAGGACATGACATGTATATCTTCTACCTTATGAACGGTTATAAAGTAACTAGTACAGGTAGAGTTGACACGTGACATCCCCTCTAGCCTCAGTAATGAGGTCTTAGAACCGTCAATAAAGAAACAGTGTTTACCGTAGTTGGTATTAGCTAATTTAGAATATGTGTGTGGCTTGAGTCTTATGAATTATTTACTTTGTAGTATTATTTTAACAGTATGAATCCTAAATTAAAAGAAACTAAAGACTAGACATATGCGACATACAAAATAGAAAAGGAAACTACCAATTTGTTGGGACTGGAAAAATTGTTTAGTTAATCAATTACTTTGGTTTTATGCTATGGTTAATTAAAGCCACTCCATTGTTTTCTTTACAAGTATAATCCCCTTAGAAGAAACCAATGAGATCAAAGTAGTTGGAGATAATGCTATTTATTAGAACATGAAGGATTTTATATTGAAATCACACACCTCCTCCAGTAGGGTGAAGCGTTATATGTAATCATCTATTTCCAACATGATGATTAGGATAACACTCAGGGGAGGAACGATTACAGGTGTGGTCCCGTAGATAGATAAGTTAATACTTACAATTGGGTTGAGTGTAATCGATGTAGACTCAGAAGTTGTAAATAAATAAGAACAAAGAATAAATAAACTGGATATATAATTTATATATGGATCTCTTTCCCCAAAAGGGAAAAAAAAAGATTGTAAAACAAGTAGGAACTAAAAAGTGGGAAAAGCTAATTTATATAGCAAATCGGATTTAATTGTGATTGTTTATCTTTTGTCTAGACAACATCCTAATATCCAATTAAATGGATATACTACTAAAAATAATATCATGAGCTTGGGTTACTTTGATTTCATTGGTTTCTTCTAAACCAATCAGATATTAATTTATCTTATCAGAGGCTTAGCAGTTGAACTTATTGGTGTTAAAACAAGATTAACATTGCTATTGTCAATGAGCTTATCTTTCATTATGATCATTGTCGCCACAGTCAATTATCCACAATTATTGTGGTAAAATTGTTATCTATAAGAATAAGTAGTTTCCCACTTTATTTTGTATATTTTATATAACTTATTTTTAGTTCTTTTATTCGAGGATTCATATTATTAAAATAACACTACAAAGTAAATAGTTCATAAGACTCAAGCCACACCCATATTCTAGATTAGCAAATACCAACCACGGTAAGTACTGTTTCTTTATTAACAGTTCTAAGACCTCTTAACTGAGGCTAGAGGGGATGTCATGTGGCAAGTCTACTTGTACTGGTTATTAATATAACTGTGCCTAAGGTAGAAGATATCCAGGTTAGCTAACCCGTCCTCTGATACATATTAATTGATTAGCTACGCAATATCAGAGGACGGGTTAGCTAACCTGGATATCTTCTACCTTAATGTATAGTGTAAGTATAAGTTATAGCATCCAACACTTAAGTATAATCTTATCTTATATTCACTAATACAGGTTTCTTTCCCACATGGTATCCCCCCTAGCCTTAACTAAAAGGTCTTAAACAATAAGATAAGAACGAGTTACTTACTGTTGATCGTTTTTGCTAATCTTGAGTTAGTTGTGACTTTTGTCTAATGAACTATTTACTAAATTATATTAATAAAATATATATCGGAATCCTCACTCAAAAGAATCTCTTATTGATTATACAAAATACGAAATACAAGCGGAATCTTTCTTATACTTGTTTGAATTCGTCCATTCCAACAGTTGAACAGCCACTTGATGATTTAACCAATCATCTTCTTTTTTTAATCCTAGCATTGCCAGAAAAATACCTGCAACTAAACGCATTATGCAGTTACACTTAAGTAATGCCGAAGTCTTGTTATGTCGTGTAACTAATGCAAGAACATAAAGAAGTCACATTACAAGACTTCGGCATTACTTAAGTGTAACTGCATAATGCATTTAGTTGCAGGTATTTTTCTGGCAATGC
>JAKTSJ010000062.1:0-61876 GCA_030580115.1 Kregervanrija pseudodelftensis | reverse complement strand
ATCAGAGGACGGGTTAGCTTCCTGGATACCTTCTACCTTAATGTATAGTGTAAGTATAAGTTATAGCATCCAACACTTAAGTATAATCTTATCTTATATTCACTAATACAGGTTTCTTTGCCACATGGTATCCCCCCTAGCCTTAACTAAAAGGTCTTAAACAATAAGATAAGAACGAGTTACTTACTGTTGATCGTTTTTGCTAATTTTGACTTTTGTCTAGTGAACTATTTACTAAATTATATTAATAAAATATATATAGGAATCCTCACTTAAAAGATCTCTCAATAATTATATAAAATACGAAATACAAGTGGAATCCTTCTTATACTTGTTTGAATTCGTCCATTCCAACAGTTGAACAGCCACTTGATGATTTAACCAATCATCATCTTTTTCAATCCTAGCATTGCCAGAAAAATACCTGCAACTAAATGCATTATGCAGTTACACTTAAGTAATGCCGAAGTCTTGTAATGTGACTTCTTTATGTTCTTGCATTAGTTACACGACATAACAAAATTGATGTCATGACATGCGTTCAATTCTGACACACAATTTTTGTTCATGTTCTGACAAAAACAGTTTATACCCATTCAATAAAACTACAATGAAAATAGAAGGTATCCAGAAAGCTAACCCGTCTTCTGATATCAAAATATTAATCAGCGATAAAACATTTATAGTTTCATAATAACTTTAACTTTTATCGAAACTGTACAATAAATAAAATAAGAATTAACTAATTCAACAAATTCAGCACAATGCTCTGGAAGCTGAGACCACCCTCTTTAGCTCAGCTGGAAGAGCATAAGACTGTAATTTAATTGATATCTTAGGGTCTCCGGTTCGATCCCGGAAGGAGGGAAGTTATTTTTTTCAATTATATAAATTATATTTATTAGTAATGTTGCAAATGCATGGAAGAGAACTATAAAACTCGTCTTTTTCTTTTGAAAACGGGAACTTCATACCTAATTTCATTGTGTTTTTCAAAATTACCAATATTATGTTTATCTTCATCCTTGTTCATAGTTAAATCTAATTTTTTATTTTTAAATTCTGAACTCAAAGTTGAATGAATCATAGTTGATTTCAATTGAGATTCATGAGCTGTTCCAACCAACCTCGGCCAATTTTTTAATTTTTTTTTTTTTGGCGATGGTAATCTTACAGGCAGTTCAACTGGTGTCTTACCACTAATTTCTGCTGTTTCTAGCCTATTACCAATATTTAATTTATTCTGTTTTTTTTCTTTATCAGTTTCTCTATCTTTATTTAAGCTACTTTCATCAATTGATATTTGAGTTTGAAACGTACCACCAGAAACGGAACGGGCATATTCAAGAAAACTATTTGCAGGCTTTGCCCTTTTCGGACCAAATATACACCATTTATAGTCCAATAAATTAGGCAAAGCCCCAATTTCCGAAATTTCCCAAATATATGCAATACTAACAACTGGGATATCCCATTTTTTAGCGGCATTAATTTTCTTACGAGTCGATTCCGCAGTTGTTAATAAGGATTGCTTTGAAAGAATAATATCTTTATATTTATAAGTGAATAATTTTGGTGAATTAGAAGGTGTTAAACCAAGTGATGATAAATTTGCCACCAAAAAATCACAATCTTCTGTTAAGCCTGGAGAAAATGTTAAATTTAAGTTCGTAATCAATTTTGAAATGTGCAAGTGTTCAATGTCTGAAAATCCGGTTATATGTATTTTTAACCTAAAACGTAAATGAAGCTTTGGACGTGGGAATGACCATGTGTCTGTGGAAAGTACATTATAATGTAAACAACGTTCAATAAACCACTCAGTCACCAAATTTGAATCCGTCGAATCTTGTAAACTTTTAATTTCTAATGGTAGAGAGTTTAAAGTATTAGTTGAAGGCACTAAAACATAAGTCGCAGTCGTATCATATTCGCCTAAAATCTCAGCACCGTTTTTCTTCAAAACTAAATCTAATTTTGTTTGCTGATCCTTTGTAAATCCATATGAATAAAATGCAAAACCTTTAAAAAGATCCCCTGTTACTTCTTCTTGAATCTCATTTTCATTTTTCTGCATGGAGAGCTTATTTTGATTTTGTTTTGGGATTTTCTGATAGATTGGATTACCAATCTTCGATCCATAATCAATAATATTACGAATCGCATTATGGGAACCCTTACCAATTTTCTCGGGAGGTATCTTAGTAATATTATAAAATGCAGGATCTAGAATTCTTTGACAATTACAACAGTCAATTAACCACTGTGGATGAATTGTTGGTATTTTCCAATTAATAGCAGCATTATAACGATTGCCACGAGGATCAATAGTAATTAAAAAGGTTGAATCCTGAGAGAGTGAAGAAGTCGGATTTCCACCGAAATATTTGATAAGCTCACAAAGGTAATTTTTCCTAAAGCAAAGATTTTTGGTATTTGATAATCTTGATATACAAAAACTTGAGGTTTCAAAAAGCGGCCAAGGGTATTCATCTAAAACTTTCAGACTCATTACTTCTTTGTCCAAAAAACGTTGATAAATATGAATTAGATCCTTTGGTTTAGTAAAAGTGAGATCTGTTCTATTTTTAAGACAAAACTTAAACTTTGGAGTGTTTAGGGAACCAACAATGAGTATTTTCACATCAATAGTAAGATCAGATAGCAGTGTACCACCCATAACGGGTATTATTTTGTTCAGTTTCTCCTTTGTCTCAAGATCCAACGAAGTTGAAGTGAAGTAAACATTGTAAAAAGGCAGATGTGACATATATGAGATGTTCAACAAGTGAACTCTAGAAAAATATATTCTACGATCGATTGCAAAAATTTTGATAATGGAATTCAGCAAAAAAAACATGTTTGAGAATTCGAGCGTTTCCTCAATTTACAGTTTTCCATTTCACAATTTTCGACATGTAAACAATTTTTAGTCCTATTTTGTTTTGCTGCATTATTGGAACCCAATGTCACAAGAACACAAAGATCAGCAGCAGCAGCAGAAACAATCACATAATAAATCTAATGTGCAATATGTGGCGAAAGTGAGATACTCTAACAATTTACCACCTCCATCTTGTCCGCCAAAATTGCTTAATTATTCTTCTAACGATGATGCTTTTAAATCTTTACTTTCCTCATTCTTTAGAAAAGAAAACTTTAAAAATTTAATCACATTAAATGATGATTTAGGAATGTCAATGAATTTCTTAGAATTACCAGATCCAAATACAGTTTATGGCATTGATGGCCTAACATTACATCCGAATGATAAATTATTATTGACAGATCCATTGAAGAAAATTGAAACTAAATCTGAAAATGTTTCATTTTTAAGAAGAACTCAATATATTTCATCTGATATATCATCAGTGTCAACAGCAGATATTAGATTTAAAATGAGGAAAGAAGATGAACTAGATCCGAAAGTTCAATTAAAATTAATTGAAGATATGTTTAACCAACCGATAAAAGATTTAACAAGATTTAAGCATCCTACCAAAAAGAATTTAAAAGCTAAAAAAATTTGGAATTTTTTACCTGATACTTCAATGTTTGATCAAACTTATTATGATGTTAAGTTTTTAAGTTCTGCATCAATTTCAAAAAATAAAAATCAAACTAACATTAAATCAATCAATGATTCAAAGTTATTAACTTCTATGTTTAGAGAAATCGAATTGAATAAGAACTTAAGGCTAGTTTCATTTTATACAACAACAGATTCAAACTCTGAAGAAATTAAAGAAGAATTTGAGGATGAAACAGAGAATGCTCCTATTACAGAAGCAGAAGTTAAAAGCGAAGATTTAAAAAGTTTTGTTTATAAAAAGCAGAGAGATTATGATGGTACAATTAAATCAGTTGAGCCATTACGTCAATTGGTAATTACTTTGGATGAAAATACCAATAATGCTTATTATATTCCAATTAATGGTAAATTAGAATTAAAAAAATGTAGAATTGATCCATATTTAATTCCAAAAATTAAAGAGTTAACTTATGATCAAGTTCATTTATCTGTTAGAGAACCCACAAAAGCCGAAATTGACAATAGGGACATGATGAGAAGTAATTATGATCCAATGGAATTTGGCGATGAAGAATAAATAATTTTATACATATTTATAATCTGTAAAATAAAATAACGTGGAAAAAGTTCTTTTTTTTTTTTCGCTTTATGTTTTTGTTTATTTACATTTCTCATTAATGAAGGTAGCATTAATATGTTAAAACAGATATCACTCAATTTAGTTTCTGTTTGTGATATTATCATTGAAAACCAAATACAATCTAACACTGTTAATGTTAATGAATATTCAAAGAATGGTAAGAAATATAAGTTAACCAACTCTGGACATTTTATTAGAGTTCAAGGTGAGTCAAAACATTTAATTATTTCAACCGATTATCAGCATTTTAAAGATAACTTATCTATTATATCATCCTACTATATTTTGAAAAATCACGGTACAATTTTGCAAGACTTTCGTGATTTATGTTTGGCAATTATTTTTGTTTCAAGAGAAATAGAGTTAAATAAGTGGTATGAATCAACATCAAAAATTTTAACATTAGAGGATTCATTCTTTGACCCAACTCCGTTGGAAGAAGAGGCCTTAAATTATATATCAAATATTTCTGAAGATGATCGTAACAAATATATTAAACTAGGTTGTCATATACTGACTTCTACAAAGATTAATTTTTTTCAAACGGACCATAATGTTTCATCACCAATTTTGGAGGGTTTTGCATTACGCAAACTGATTATTGAAACATGCGATGAGGAAGGACTAACATCGACTGATGTTTACAATTCTTTAAGAGCCTTTAGTCATTGGTGCTCAATTAAAGGTATTTTTTATAAATTGAACATACCTGGATTAAATATCGATAATGCATTAATTCATAATTTCAAATCATTTCCAAATTTACCAAATTGGATAAAAGATACGACTAAGGGAAGATATCCTGCAGGTTGTTCAAAATGTTCATTAATAAAAAAATCGTTATATTTATTATCAACATCAATTTATGGCAATTTACTAACATTTCCAAATAAATTAGACATTGAAATGTTTTTAGAACTATGTAAAAGCATTGAAAGTGATCCTTTAAGATATCATATTAGATCAGGCTCGCTGGGTTTATCGATAAACTCACCTTTGGAACTTAATCAAATTTTCAAAAATTCCGATTCTTGGATTGAATGGATAAGTTGTATATTACATGCTATTGGAAATTACCGACTGCGCCAAGATAATAACAATTTAGTTATTTCAAACAAAATTTTGAAACTCAATAGAATTAAAGACAAACCTGATTATAGAAATACTTTAAAATTGGTGGATACAATCAGAACTTTTGATCGGACGGGTGATTATTTTGATGACGATAAAATTATTGAAATGCTGGGAGGAAAATCGAAAAATTGTCTTGCTGACAAGGTTAATAAATATATTTAATATATCAAGGTTATGGAATTTATTATATTTAATATCAGCATAATAAACATATTCATACAAGCTATATAGTAAACTCGTAAAAAAAATAGCAATAAAAATTGTTTTAACTTTTTAGTTTTGTTGCCCTTTTGATTTTTCATTTTCCATCTTCCATTTTCTACTTTTCTACTTTTCATTTTTCATTTTACATTTATTATACAATTCAATAACTAAAAAGAATAAAAACAAAATGGTAATTTCTACTAAGACAAAGAAAATCTAGTTTTTAAAATTATTAATAATACTAATGATAGATAACGTTAAGCCGCCAAAAAGAGGAATGTCAATTGAAGATAAGAAAATGAAATTACTTGATTGGTTTCAAGCGACACATACTGTTTATAATATTAAAGAAATTGAATCAACTGGTAGTAAAAAAACGGGAATTAGTTCAATGCAAATTAAAGATGTCCTAAAACTTTTAATGGATGATGATTTGATTAATTGTGAAAAGTGTGGTATTTCAAATATTTATTGGTGCTTTAAATATGCCTCAATGTTAAAGTTAAGGAGCGATTTTATCAAGTTAAAAGAAAAAGAAAATGATTTAGAGGCCAAATTTAATCAAGGAAAAGCTCAGTTAATTGAGCTAACTTCAAGTAGAGTTGAAAACATAGATAAAGCTACTAAAAGGTCCGATTTACTGGTTAAACTTGAAAAAATGAAAAACGAAGTCAATGATTCTAAGAATATTTTGGACAATTTGAACTCCAATAGTTTAGATAGTTTAAAAAATAAAGAAAATCAAATCAAATTAATTGAAGATTCAAATGATATTTTACAAAATAACATTGAAATTATCGTTTCTTATATTTGTGAAATGAGTGGGATTGAAAAATCTAAGTTTAAAAAAGAGTTTGAAATACCAGAAGATTTATAAAATAAATAAATAAATAAACAAAAAAAATAAGATTCTAACAAAATGAAATGATAAAATCTTTGAATTATTTAAACTATAACACAAAACCATGCTAAAAGTCCGTATACTAAGAAGACAGGATAAATCATTAAAAAAATTCTTTTATCCCCTTCATTATCATCTTCATTATTAGTTAATGCTAGGCTACCTCTTTTTTTACAATTATTAACAATTGCTAAGATTAGCCAAGTACAAAGCAAAGACCAAAATAACATCACTGAATTAATAATCAATCTGATGAATTTAAATTTAATGAAAATTGAAATCAAACCACCTAAAACAATAGGGAACAATGAATAACTTAAAAAACTAATAATTTGGAAAAAACTTAAGCCAACAACGCCATTAGTTAAACCACCATTCTCTAACTTTTGTTGAACAGGACTTAATAACTGAATATTGATTGACAAAACTGCTAACGAAACCCAAATTAACGTAAACGAGGCACTGAATATTTGACTTGAGCCATCATTATTTTTTGAACCACCAATATTTAAAGTTCTAGATTGTAAATAGGTTATAATTAAACTAAACCCAAGATTAATGACTAACGGCCCCCACAAATCCCAATCCATAATTTTACGTAAAGTTTCCGTAGAATATTCTTCAGATTGATTTGAACCACCGTTCGTGTTGTTCGCTTCTGTTGAATCAATCGCATCTTCAACATCCAATGCAGAATTTAATGAAAATCTATTACTTATACGTCTTACAGTGATTAGTGATTGACGCAATCTCAATGGCCACAAGATTGATAATAATTTATCACCAACAGTCGATAAGTCTCTATGTAAGGTTGTTAAAACTGATTCATCCAATGTATTACCACCAGAAAAAGGTCTCTCTTGTGTTTGAATGTTTGTTAGTGGAGCAGCAAATTGCGGTGTTATGAAACTAGAGAAATTAAACAATGGAGTTGAATTAGAAGCCTGTGGTTGTGATTGGGATTGTGACTGTGATTGGGTCCGTGATTGTGAAGATTGTGATTTTGATTGACCCGGTGTTACAAAAGTTCTTGCACTTAAATTGGGAGTTTGAATATCAGATTGGATAAACACATCCTCATCATCATCCAGAGCAGTATAAGTATTTGACATTGTTGAACTATTTTAGTAATTATGTTAAGGGACAGCCAATAATTAGACACGTTGTGGAGGGGAAAAATCAAATTTCTTCTGATTTTTAAATTTGTTTGATGAATTTTTATTTTTCTTGAAATATCGATCATGTAAAACTTTTAAATTATGTTCAAACATTAGGTAAAAGGTTCACAATGTCCTCTCTTCCTAAAACAGCGTTAGTTACAGGTGCCTCATCTGGTATAGGTCTTTGTTTAGCATTAGAATTTGCCTCTAGAGGTTATCATGTTTTTGCTTGTGCAAGAAGATTATCAGCAATGGATTTGCTTGTTGAAAAATATCCAAAACAAATAACAACTTTTGCAATGGATGTTACATCATTAAAATCAATGAATGCTGCATACGATTTAGTTGTTAAAAAGTTGGAAGAATTAGGCAAAGACGGTTTAGATGTTTTATATAACAACGCAGGCTCATCATGTACATTCCCAGCAGTCGATGTTCCAGATGAGGCATTAGTTCAATGCATGGAGACAAATTTTATTGGACCTGTTAGGTTAACACATGTTTTTTCAAAATTGGTTATTAAATGCAAAGGTTCTTTAGCGTTTACAGGATCAGTTGCAGGGTATTGTCCATTCCCATGGGGATCAGTTTATGGTGCAAGCAAGGCAAGTATTGGACAATATGCAAGTGTTTTAGCACTTGAAATGGAACCATTTGATGTCAGTGTCAAAAACTTCATAACAGGTGGTGTTAAGACAAACATAGCAGACAAACGACCACTACCAGAAGATAGTATTTATAATATTGCTGCTATGAGAGAAGCATTTATAGAAAGACAAAAATTTGCCGAACGAAACAATCCAATGGATCCCTTTGTTTATGCAAGAAAAGCTGTTGATGAAATTGAAAACGGTTGGAGAAGTAAAGTTGATGTTTATTTAGGTACCTGGAGTATTTTACCGATTTTAGTTTCATTTATACCAAGATGGTTTATTTTATGGATTTTTAGAACTAAATTTCATTTAAATTCAGTTTTTAGGGATTTAAAAGAAACATACAAAACTGATTAATTAGCCAAGCTGAAACAGTTGGTTTTGATGAAGAAAATAATATAATTCACATCACTAAAATCAGTTTAAATTGAATTTTATAAATATATATATATATATATATATATATATATATATACCGTTATATCTTGCTATAGTACACGAGTAAATATTAAATATAAACGTTGTTTTAGTTATAAAACAATAACAAAAAAATCCGTAAGCACACTAAATACAGTTGATCTTTTTTGGTCCGCATGTAAAATATTATCAGTTCTACTGGCCGTACGCTTATCTAATGACTGCATAACAATATATATATTTCTTTAGGTATATAAACATAACATAACAAAACAAACCAAACCAAGAAAAAAAAGCATCAAGAAGTTAAAAAAAATCGTAAGAAAAAATTAATAAAAGATTATGTTCGTTAAACCAAATTAAAAATTTTTACAAAAAAAAAGGGAATCCCATGAACATTGAATCGTTCCTGAAAACTTAAATTTTAAACTTTACAGTATTCATCATTTCAGATTTGAATTTCTTGTATTTGATGAAGAAAGTAAGTGATTTCTATTTGGTATAATTATAATATCTTGATCTGAATTACTTTCAGTATCAGTATCACTATTGATATTATCATTCCCAATATTTATATTGTTAAACTTAAAACTGTTACCAATATTATTATTATTATTAAAACCCATGTTCAAATTTGATAAATTACCATTGCTTGAGGAAATTGTTTTATTTATATCCGATAGTGAAGTTGCAGAAGCAGAGCCTAAAATATTAAAGTTTGGTTGATTAATATTATTACAACCATTTTTTCGTTCATCATCATCGTTGGAATCTGAATCCGAGCCAGAGTCTGAATCTGAATTATTAAACATAAATGTTTTTTTCGAAGTCAAAGAATTATTTTTTGAAGACAAAATCGAGTTTGAAGAATTATTATTTGAATTTGGATGATTTAATTGATACAATTGAGGTTTTGAACCTAACCCCGTGCTTCTTTTTAAACCCGAACTACTTAAATCTAGTCCACTTAAACCAACCTTAATAGTTGACAAACTTTGACTTGAAATGGAGTTAAAATTGGAATTCATATTTGAACTTGACGAAGTACCTATACTTGGAGTTCTTTTTAAATTTTGATCAATATTCGACTCGTTATTATTATGTTCGTATTCAATATGCTGAACTTCAAATTCATTATTAATATCATTAATATTATAATCAAATTGGGGTAAATCATTTTTAAAATTGTTTGGTATATCAACAACTTCAAAGTTATCATTATTATTAATATTATTGTTGGAACCCAAATTCAAATTTAGATCAGTTTCATTATTATCAATATCCATTTCATCATCTTCAATTTTACAATTTTCTGGCACGTCAAACATTTCAACATCTTCATTATTATTAACCACCGAATACATCATTGGATTTGAACTATTACTATAAACAGTATTATAATCATAATAGTAATCATAACCACGATTTGTTTTCGTATTGTGAGAGACGGTATACATTCTATCATCTTCATCATCAGAACAAGTTTTTAGCGTTGTTGCCGGCAGTGGAGCAATTGTATTTATATCATCATTGACTGAATTAATTGAATTGCTATGGGACAGTATTGGTGGTCTGTGAGAAATGTTTGGACATGAAACCGTTGGATTTAAAACAAATCCATCATTATCTTCATCATCATCATAATCTTCATCATAGTCTTCAATTTCTTCAATCTCTTCAATTTCATTTTCATCATCTGCATCTAATTCATTTTCATCCGAATATTGTGATTTAACTATTGGACAATTATTATTCGTATCTTCATTACTAAAAATTTTTGGGTAATCGACAGAAATACATTGATCCACCCTCATATTAAAATGTATGTGTTTTGATTTTTTTTCAATCTTATTTAAATCTTTATTTTGTTGAATGTGAAGTTGAGAATTTTTTAATAATGATTTTTTTAATCCTGTATTTATTTTTGAATTGTTAACAGTTGTATCATCATTAGCAATATTACTAATATTATTAATTTTGTTATCACTAGTATCTTTTATTGGAAAATATGGATTTAAAAAATTATCAGAATTTGAATTATTTAAAGTTGAATCTGATTTAAGTGAAGAAATTGTTGTCAAGGAAGAAGAGTTTAAATTTAAATTTGAATTTAGATTATTAGAGGTCGTTGATTCTAATATCGGGCTTGATTTTAACTTTTGTTCGTGATTTTCCAATAAATGTTGCAACCTACAATAACTAGCATCACTGATCATTTTTTCGACATTTGATTTTTTTTTCAAAATTGATTTTAAATGGTCAGAATTCGAATTGTTTAGAAAAGAATTATTTGAATTATCAAAAGAAGATCTTTTCATGATGGAAAATGTATTTAGATTATTATTGTTACTATTATTTGAGTTATTGAAAACCGGTCCATAGAGCCAGGTAACATCATTATCCTTGGACCAATTGAGCTCTTCCGGCGAAATTGTTTTAAGTCTATTTCTAGTTTGAGCCCAAGTCCTCCAAGAAGCATTTTCTAACCTAGCGGACTCAGCAACATCGTTTTTTTTTAATATAACATATTTCCAAGACTTTGAGATTTCTTCTTCGTCCCATTTATGGGATAGATAATCGACATGTTGTTTAGGAGAGTCTTTAATGTCGATATCGTCGTGTAATAAGTGGTTAATATCTTGATTGTTATTGTTATTATTACTGTTACTATTAACTGAGTCATTGCCATTATTATTATTGTCTGGGTCATTGTATTGGTTTAATAATTGAAATTTTTTTAACTGATGTTTTGGAGTCAAGTTAACCGAACCAGTTGAACTTAGTGAATCTTCTGAGTTATATAAATCATCGAAAAAATCGTCACTTTGGAAACTTGAAGGTGAGTTTATGCTGTGTTTGTTTTTATTATTTGTGTGATTAGGATTTGAATGTGGGTATGAATTTGAATTCGAGTTTGATCGTGAGTGCAAATACGTATTTGGGTTATTGCCACTGCCATTGCCGTTTAAATTTAGTCTATTTAAGGTGTCATTTGAAACAAAGCTCCTGGAACTTATTTTATTCGCTGAATATTTGGCCGGTATAGAGTCCGTATCGGCAGAGTTACTGTTGCTATTGCTAATAGTATTTGAGTATAAGTCTGAATCTGTGCCTTTATCACTATCTGTGCCTTTATCACTATCTGTGCTAGCGCTGTTTGTTATAAAGTTATCCAACAAACCCATTGATTGTGTTCGTTTCAACTTAAACGTCGTCTTTTCAAAATGGTCATCATTTTTTGAATCTATATGCTGAGAAGTGGTCGGACCTTCGTTAAAGACTTGATTTGACATAATAGACTAAAAAGATAATTCTTATTTTTTATATTATGGGATGTGGTGCAACAGACAAGAGTTAACTGTTAACAGTAGCTGAAACTGTCAGAGGAAATTAAAAGAAAATTGATTTTCTCTCACTATTTCTTTTTATTTTTTATATTTTAGTTTTTTCTTAATTTTCTTAATTTTCTCAAAGAAGTCAAATATTTTAATCAGCCACAAATATTTTCTACCACCAGCTCCGGGATTCGGCATCAGCCAATAGAACGCTGGTTTGAATTGCCGCACTAACATTCTCGCTAATTTTCGATGTTTTATATTTCCATGCGAAGTCTATTTCTAACTCATTTTTTTATATCTATTAGTATCTTTCAGTTCCTTTTGTTTCTTTCGTTTCTTTACGTACAAACTACCCACTTAGTCACTCCTTTATTTAAATTACACGTATAATTCACATTATATATTTGTTAATTCTTTGATTCCAACTATTTACATTCCTTAATTATAAATCAAATCAAACAATTCAACAGATCCATAGTCCATAAATTATATCTATATTTACATTTACTTTAACTATCATATTACAAACATTATACAATAAATTGCAATATATCAATCAATAACTTTGTCGATCCTTAACGTATGTATATTTTTTACTTTTCTTTACAGAACCATTGAATAGATTAAGTATAACGAGTACATGGAGTATACCACTAGAATCCTTATATCTGAGACACAAACATAAACATTCTCACTCGGTTCCCAGTTTGTTTCACAAAAAAAAAAGACGTGTGGCTGGTTTTTCTTCAATTTATCTGATTTGACCGTCCACGAGGGCTGGTGGCTGGTTTGACCGTCGTACCGCTCTTTTTTTTATTTTCTACGGTCTACGTTCCTCGTTTGAGGGCACACATACCGTGTTGTTTTCATTTCAGTGCATCGCCAGATTTTGTTTTTTTGTTTTTCGCTCCTTCCATTTTCATGTTTCATAATAGAAGGAAATGTTTGGCTTCGAAATAGAAAACACTTGTTCGTTATACTGACTACACTCTTTAAACTTCATTCTACCAGTTCAATTCAATAGTTGATAATTAATCTATTTTCTCATTGTGGTCTTTGCATTCTTGTCATCAAAATTTCAGTTCTAACATTGTATTCTTTTCTATTATTCTCTAGCCTTTTCGAAAAAATTAATCATCTAAAATAAAACAAAAATGAAATTATCATCTTCAACATTATTATCAATCACTTCGTTGCTGTCGACTGTGGTTTTGAGCGCCCCAACTGCAAGTCCTGCCATTGAGGACTGTACCACAACTACGGCCGCATACCACAAGCACCACCAACATAAGAGAGCTGTTGCTTATGATTACGTCTATGTTACTGTCACCGTTGACGGTGAAGGTGCAACTGTGTCTCCTACAATTGAACTTAAGGCAATTCAAACTTCCTCCGCGTCTGAAGCAGCTATCTCGTCTACCTCAGTTGAAGCTCCTTCTTCAACTTTATCAAGTGAAGAAGCGTCTTCATCTTCTGAAGAAGCTGCAACTACATCTTTTTCCACCTTTTCATCATCATCATCCTCGTCTTCTGCTCCATCTACTTCCTCTTCTTCTTCTGCAGCAGAATCTACTTCAACTTCATCTGCTTCCATTTCAAGTTCTGGTGATTTGTCTGCTTATTCAAACCCAAGTGAAGAATTCGTCGACGGTTCCATTCCTTGTTCCCAATTCCCAAGTGGTAATGGTGTGGTTGCGTTAGATCGTCTAGGATTTAACGGCTGGTCGGGCTTATACCACCCGAGTGACACATCCACCGGTGGATCCTGTGAAGAAGATACTTACTGTTCTTACGCTTGTCAACCTGGTATGTCAAAGACCCAATGGCCAACCAACCAACCTTCGAACGGCGTTTCCGTCGGTGGACTGTACTGTAAAGGTGGCTACCTATACAGATCAAACAAAAATTCCAACTACTTGTGTGAATGGGGTGTTGACTCTGCAAGAGTTGTTTCCGAAATTGACCAATCCGTTGCAATTTGTAGAACCGACTATCCAGGTACTGAAAATATGGTTATTCCAACCATTGTTGGTGCAGGTTCAGAAAACTATTTAACAACTGTTGATGAAGATACCTACTTCACCTGGCAAGGTTTAAAGACTTCTGCTCAATACTATGTTAACAATGCAGGTGTTTCAGAAGAAGATGGTTGTGTTTGGGGTACTTCAGGTTCCGGTATTGGTAACTGGGCTCCATTGAATTTTGGTGCTGGTTACACTGGCGGTATTGCATATTTATCATTAATTCCAAATCCAAACAACAAAAATTCTGCAAACTATAATGTTAAAATTGTTGCCTATGATGACAGCAGTGTTGTTAATGGTGAATGTGTTTATGAAAATGGCTCTTACAATGGTGATGGAACCGATGGTTGTACAGTTGCTGTTACAAGTGGTAAAGCAAAATTTGTTTTTTATTGAATTATTAAACTGAATTAAAGTATTATTGTTTATTGTATTTGTCTTTTTTTGTTCTTTTTCTGGTTAGTTTATAGTTAAGTTTACTTTATATTTTTATTGAAATGTTCTTTTTCCTTTACTTTTTGTATTAAATATAATTTATGATCGAATATTTAAAAATGTTTTTTAATTTTTTTTTTTTTTTGATTTACTTTTTTAACATTTGAGTTGAAAACTTATTTGCCCGTTTGGATTTGTTTTGATTTACTTACTGGCCACTTTTACTTTCATTTACATGTACACAGGTATATAATTTTAAAAATGAGTTCAAAAAAAATTTGTAAATCAATCTCAATTATACCAATTCACGATTTTAATTTATCTAGTTTGTCGGACAACAATTTGAATGAAAATTTTTGGGAGTTTAATGACTTTGGTGACGAGGAAAGAGATAAGGATATGCACAAGAATAATGTAGCTGAAAAAGAGTCAGATAATGCTTTACCAAATGTTAAAAAAAGAAGTAGAGGTAGACCAAAAAAGAAAAAACAAAACAGTATTGATGATAATAGTAACAATACTACCATTAATAAAAATCAAAATAAAAATAAAAAAACTTATAGTAAAAAGAAAGGTAAATTGATTCAAAAAAAATTAGACGTTGTTAAGGAGAGTAAAAATGATAGTAATCAACCTGATGAAATCAATAACATAATGACAAGGGGTTTGAGTAAATCAATATCAAATGCTGAAAACAACGAGGTAAGTAAAAATAAGGACGAATTGGGAAAAAACAATCATATTGAATTTAGTAGAAATAGTGAAATTGAAATAAGTAGAAGTGACATTGAGATGAGTAAAAATAACATTGAAATAAGTAAAAATGACATGGAATTGAGTAAAAATGACATGGAATTGAGTAGAAATGATATTGAACTGGGTGGAAATGGCATTGAATTGGATAAAAATGAAGCTGAATTAAATAATGATAACAACGAACTTGAAATGAATAATCTAAACTTCAACTCAGGCTTCAATTTAAATAATGAAAATAAAATCCAGGTCTGCGCATCATCAATCAATATCGAAGAAGATCGAAACTATCAAGAAAAACAGGTTTCAAAATTAATACTTCCTTCAAGTCTGTCATATAATTTGGAAACTGATGATAATGAAATAACAAAAGTCGATAACGATAACCTAGGCATTACAAACAACTCAGATTTAGATAAACTAGAGACATTTTTCAGTGAATATAAACTGAAAATGCTTAAAATCGAAGAAAAAATAACTGAAAAATTTCAAATGGAAATTCGAAATCACCGCCACAATGTGGCAAAGCAAGTGGCTCAGTTAATTGATATCTTCAAATCGCAGAGTGTGGCTGGTGCGGGATACGGTGGCCAATAGAATTGATTGAAATTAAATTTGTTCCCTTCGTTCCCAAAATCCCAATTAGTGAGAATTCTCACTCACTCAGGAAAAAACTATTCACAACTGTTAACTGCATGTTGTTTGATGTTAACACTGTAATTTATCTCTTTCATAATCAAGACTTTAGATACACAAATACATAATGTTATCCAGATTTTCTTTTAGAAGCGCAAGAGGCTTAGGTTTAGGTATGTATTGTACTTGCACTTGCACACAATATCGTTATTGCCAATTTCACTTCCATTGTTAGTACCAAATTTAACGTCAATTGATGTACCTGCTATTCTGTTTTAATTCCTATTACTGTACTTCATCATCTATCGATTAATTATTTCATTCATTGCTATTATATGTATATTATCCTGACCTGTTTATTTGGTTGTCTGTTTATTTATTTTTCTTACTATCAGTATTAATTATTAATCATTCTTATTTTCCTTGTTAATTAATCAAAATTAAGTGTATAAAGTTTTTGTCACAACTTAATTATATAAGGTATTGTTTTATGCTTAGACAAAAACTAAACAACCTATCAATTTTATAGGAAAAAAAAATTATTGAAATATTCGACCAATTATATACCTCTAATTTGAAATTGGCAAAAATCACTTCTATTAAGTTTTTTTTTAACACATTCATATACTAACATCATATTTAATTAAATTGTATTACAGCAGCTCAAGCTACAAGATCTATTTCATCTACATCAACAGCTTTAAAATCATCTTATGATTCTCCAGATTTTACTCATTATTTAAATAGTTCAAAAGGTTCAAATGATAAAACAAGAGACTACACTTATTTTATGGTTGGTTCTTATGGTATTTTAGGTGCTGCAGCTGCAAAATCAACTGTTGAGGCATTTTTATCAACCATGTCTGCATCCGCTGATATTTTAGCAATGGCTAAAGTTGAAGTTAAATTAAATCATATTCCATTAGGTAAAAATGTTGTTGTTAAATGGCAAGGTAAACCAGTTTTTATCAGACATAGAACTCCGGCTGAAATTGAAGAAGCCAACGATGTTGATATCTCCACTTTAAGAGATCCACAAAAAGATTCTGACAGAGTTCAGAATCCAGAATGGTTAGTCATGTTGGGTATTTGTACTCATTTAGGTTGTGTCCCAATTGGTGAATCTGGTGATTTTGGTGGTTGGTTCTGTCCTTGTCACGGTTCCCATTATGATATTTCTGGTAGAATTAGAAAAGGTCCAGCCCCATTAAATTTAGAAATTCCAAACTATGATTTCTCTGATCCTGAAACTTTAGTTGTTGGTTAAATAAATCAATTCTATAAAATTTTAACGAATACCTATATTTATCTAAATCTCTCTCACATAATTCATTTCCATTTTTTAAGAAAAAAAAGAAAAAAAGACAATATCAATCAACATCAATAACGAAAGCCAAAAGTAAGATTCAACGAACACATTTTTTTCTTATCTTTTACATATCCATTTGTATAGATTTTTATTAGATTGTTTGTTTTTTTTCTATAACAAAGGAAAACAATTTATCTCTTTCTATATACTTCTTTTATATTTATTATTTATTTATTTTTAAATTATATTAAAATTAAAACTGTAAACTTCAATAAAAATGAAAAATAAAATTAATTTAGTAGCGACTTTTGTTTTTTGTAATTATTATGCATTATCTTCTCTCTATTACACTATTAAGTAATTATTATGACAAATAATTGGCAGCTGGAATATAATAACAATGAGAAAGTTCGAAATTTATCAAAAAGATTTGATTTATTTGAAACAATTGATTGGACAAAAGAAATTTTAATTGAAAATCAGAATTATTACAATGATTTAAAAAAGCATAATAATGATATTAATCCAGATATTGAAATGATAGATCTACCAACATCATCGGCGGATTTAGAACCACCTTCGACACCACTGTCAACTACATTAGAAATGTTGACTAATAAAGTTTCAAATTTAACTATAATTAAGTCAAGGATTTTTATTAATTTTCAAATTTGGATTCTATTAACAATTATTGGAATTTTAATTGGATCAATTGCTGCATCACTGAACATTATAACTGACTGGTTAGGAGATTTGAAGTCAGGGTATTGTAAGGAATCATTTTACCTCAATAAAAGATTTTGTTGTTGGGAAGAAGATTTAGACAAATGTTCAAATTGGGAAATTTGGTCTAAACATTTATTTTTGAAGTATATTATTCACATTTTTTTCTGTTGCTTGCTTGGATTAATTTCTGCAATTTTATGTAAAAGGTTTGCTAAAAATGCCTCAGGTAGTGGCATCAGTGAAGTCAAATGTATCGTGAATGGATTTCAAATGAATGGGTTTCTAGATTGGTGGACGTTATTGATTAAGTCATTAACTTTACCATTAACAATTGCAAGTGGATTACAAGTTGGTAAAGAAGGTCCAAGTGTCCATTATTCCGCTTGTGTTGGAAGTGTCATACCAAAATTCTTAATTTCATATTTCGAAAAATCATTTATAAATATTTCACAATTCATAACTGCATCAACGGCAGCTGGAGTTGCAGTTGCCTTTGGTAGTCCCATTGGTGGTGTTTTATTCTCAATTGAAGAAATTAACAGTGAATTCAAATTAAGCACATTATGGAAAAGTTATTATTGTGCATTGATTTCTGTCAGTGTTTTGAATGGTTGGAATCCATTCAGAACGGGACAAATTGTAATGTTTGAGGTTAAATATGATATTGATTGGAAATGGATTGAACTACCGTTTTTCATAATTTTGGGTCTATTTGGTGGATTTTATGGGGTTCTTATTTCAAAATGGAACATCAAATGTGTTTCTTTTAGACAAAAATATTTGGCTAATCATGCAATTAAAGAAGTTTTTTATTTGTGCTTTGTGACTGGACTAGTCGGATATTTTAATGAATACATTAGATTAGATATGACAAAAGTTATGGAAAACCTGTTTAGTGAATGTAAAAACTCAAGCAATCACAGCTGCTTAAGAAGTGAAAATATTTTAAGCAATTTTGAATTTACTAGAATTTTATTGAGTTTAATAATTGCAACAGTTATAAGAAGCTTTTTCATTTGTATTAGTTACGGAAGCAAAGTTCCATGTGGTATATTTGTGCCAAGCATGGCAGTTGGAGCGACATTTGGTAAAGCATTAGGATTAATAGTTGAAAGGATATTTGAATCTAAAGATATAGAAATTACAAGTGGTACTTATGCATTTTTAGGGGCCGGAGCAACATTAAGCGGGATAACTGGATTAACGGTTACAGTTGTAGTTATAATGTTTGAATTAACGGGCGCAATTAAATATATTTTACCAATGATGATTGTGATTGTCATGGTTAAAATTATAAATGAAATCTATGGTATTGGATTTGGTGGTATTGCAGATCAAATGATTAAATTCAATGGATTACCATTTATTGATTCGAATGAAGAATATAAATTTAAAAAGAATTATAAGGCAATCAATCTAATGTGCAATTCTGTTATTGGTATTAATAATATTATTGAGGTAAATGAATTAAGAACTATTTTAAATAAAACAAGTTTTAAAAACTATCCCATTTTAATCAATAAAAAAATAATTGTTGGGATGATTGAAAGAAAAGATTTAATCAGAGGATTCAATGATTTCAGCTTAGTAAAGGATGAAGAAGATCTCAATTATAATGAAAATGATAATGAAAATACAGCAATTATTTTTTTAAAAAATGAATCTGTTAAAAGGCTTTTAAATGCTGATGATTATAATGATTATGAATTTAAGAATTTAAATAAAAACGATGCACTAAGCTTGATCAATTTTGAGAGTTACATTAATTTTGAAATTTTTAAAATTGATATAAAAACTTCAATTTATTCAATTTTGGAAATTTTCATTAAATTAGGCCCAAGAATTTGTTTTGTTGAAAAAAATAATAAAATGGTGGGATTATTGACTAAAAAAGACTTAATTCGATTTGAACTATATTCGAATTATAAAACATTTGGTAACAAATTTTTGATTGATTATGACGAAATTCTTTTTAAGAGGTTTTGGAATTTTTTATTAAAAATCAATGAGAGGCTGATTTTAATTAAAATTAAGTTATTAAGATTAATTGGGATAAATAGTGAAAGTAATAGGGTTGGAGGAGTTTACGTAAATATTGAACAATAAATAGATTGAGAAATAATCATAAGTTAAGACTTTTTTAATAATATAACAAAATATAAATTAGAAATATAAACTATATAATGATGATGATAACTAATATAATATAGTAATATTATATAATATCATAAAATATAATACAATATCATATAAATATCATATTATAAAAACTAATTTTTCTAAAATTTAAAAGTAGATTTTTATATTTTTTAATCAATTAACAAATAACATCTTGAGTTGCTCTAGAGTTCATTAATAATGCAACAATTAAACCATATAAACCTAAAACTTCGGCAAAAATTAAAATTAAAATCATACCAACGAACAATCTTGGTTGTTGAGCTGTACCTCTAACACCTGCATCACCAACAATACCAATTGCAAATCCAGCAGCTAAACCTGCTAAACCAACTGATAAACCAGCACCTAATTGAATGAATCCTGTATATAAAGCTTGGGTTTGCTTTAAAGATGAGGAAATTAAAACAGAAACAACCAAACCATAAATGGCGATAATACCTGCCATAATAACTGGGACGGTATTTTTAATTAATAAATCTGGTCTTAAAACACATGTTGCACAAATACCAACACCTGATTTAGCAGTACCATAAGAAGCACCGAAACAAGTGAAGATAATGGCAGCTGCACAACCGATAGAACCAAAAAATGGAGCATAAACAGGACTGTTTTTATAATAATACAATGTTAGTACATAATTAAGGTAAACGAAGATGAATAGAGGCGACAAGATAAGAAGGGACAACTTTCAATTGCAACGTGATTCAATAAAAGTAAACCAGTCAACTAGTTAAGCGTGTAGTACTTACCAAAGATCGGACATATTAATTAATTATATTATGTGTAAATGTGTAACTTGAGATAACCTAAAGTAAGTTTGCAACACTAGATAAAGTGAAAATGTTGCTGCTTCTTTAATTTTAAAATCATTTGTGCTGTAAAAACGAAATTTTTGGATTCAGAATTGAGAATTTGCAGGGCTTCGTAACCGCGTTTCAATATAACAAATCTTCCAGATCACGTGGCATTATGGTAGTGGCACGCCTTTGTGAAATGGCAGTTAAAACATCACGTGACGCAAACCATAAATTGTTATTGACACGTGATTGGACATTGACAGAAAATCAAGAAAAAAAATTTTCCTGTTTTTTTTTTTCACTACAGAATTTTTTTTTATCTTTTCATTTAAATTCTTTCATTTCTTTCACTTTCTTTTTGTTTAATTAAAGGCGAGCTTTCACTCTCTATATAGACTTATATCAATTTAATTTATTTTGCAAGGAACCTTTCAATTACCATTAATAAACAAAATGTCCGCTCCAAATCCAAAAGCTTTCCCATTAGCAGATTCTGCTTTAACTCAACAAATTTTAGATTTAGTTCAGCAAGCACAAAACTTAAGACAATTAAAGAAGGGTGCTAATGAAACAACCAAAACTTTGAACAGAGGTATTTCTGAATTCATTATCATGGCTGCAGATACCGAACCAATTGAAATTTTATTGCATTTGCCATTATTATGTGAAGATAAGAATGTTGCTTACGTCTTCGTTCCATCAAAGACTGCTTTAGGTAGAGCTTGTGGTGTTTCAAGACCTGTTATTGCTTGTTCAATTACAACCAATGATGCTTCTGCAATCAAAACCCAAATTTATGCTGTTAAAGATAAAATCGAAACTTTATTAATTTAAATTTTTAAAAATTTTTATATACTATAATAGATAAATACAATACTTATACTTTTTAATTAAACCTTCTTTAAGCTGTTTGATTTTCCAAAATCTTAAGAATCTCATCAGCTGGTGTACTAGATTCGATATTTGGTTGGTAAATTCCATTAACCAAAATACTAGGAGTCACGTGAACTCCTAGAGTTCTCTCATATTTTGTAAAATATTTGTTATCTTTGGAAACTAGATTTCCAAAATTGCTTGGTGATTTATCCTCATTTCTTTTAATGTTAAGATAATCCCACAATTTTGCTTCGTCAATCTTTAAGTTATCGGCAGCTAATTTGATAACCTTTTCAGTAACTTGTCTTCTTGTCAAGTCAAAAACTTCACTATCATAGAATTTCTCGATATTATCAAACAAAATTCTGCTAAATTTCCAGAATAATTCAGGCTCAACTTTACCAACTGCAAATGAAACATCATGTAAAATACTTGACTGAAATCCATGCCATGGTTGAACAACATTAACAAATATCAAATTGTATTTTTCCTCTAATTTGTTTTTTTTAATCAATGGGATCAACTCATCTTCAATTTTCTTGAAAATCTTACCCGAAAAAGGGCAATTGTAATCTAAAAAGATCTCAATTGAGTTAGAATTATTGCTAGTTTGAGGATCATATTTGTAAATATGAGATTTGAAGTATTTTGGGTGTAAATTGGCCATTATTTGTTATTGTTGCTAATGAAATCAGAGCAGACTGCGGAAAAATGCTGAAGATAATAAATAAAATCAACTTAAATAGTGCATGCTCAAAATCTGAACTGTGGAACTTCTCCCGCCTCAGTGGCAAATTTTAACTTTTTCCAATTTTTTAACAACCAATTCCACTTTGTTTTGCTCAATTACCATCAATTAAACAATTTAATAACCAATATGTCTCTAAACGTCGAAACAATTTCTCCAGGTGATGGTAAAACATATCCTCAAGCCGGTGACTTATTAACAGTCCATTATACAGGTACTTTAACAAATGGTAAAAAATTTGACTCTTCTGTTGATAGAAATAAGCCATTCCAATTTAGAATTGGTCAAGGTCAAGTTATTCAAGGTTGGGAACAAGGTTTTGCAAAGCTTTCATTGGGTGAAAAGGCCAGATTAACAATTCCAGGTCCGTTAGCTTATGGTGACAGAGGTTTCCCAGGTTTAATTCCACCAAATTCAACTTTGCTTTTCGATGTTGAGCTATTAAAAATTAATTAAATTAGTGGTTAATTGGTTTTGTTATTTGTATTTGATAGTTACGTAATGAATTGTTTTTAATTAAAATATAATTGACCTTCTTTCAGAAATAATTTTTCATCGACGATATTTAACTTCAAAAAAATTTTGTAATTTAAGTCATAGATTCTAAATTCAGGAAATTGAAATATATGTTCTTTATTGTCATTATTAAATTCTAGCTTGTATTCGAATTTAATAAATTGTTTCATCAATGGTAACAAAGAAAATGTCATTGATTTTTTATAGTCAATAATTTCAATTCCGTCAATTTGATTCAGATTACTTTGATATTGGAAAATCTTGCTTGTCGGATTTTCAATAATATATTCAACTTCAATCAAATCATTTTTAATTGATTTTAAGTGGACTAATAATCTTGGATCTAAAATTGGTACATTATTTTTATAAACAGTAGATTCAAAAAAATCATTATTATTATAGTTCAGTTTTAATTTAATACTAATTGGAATCGATTTATTTACATTATTTTTAATCATTGTCTCAAATATAATCGGTAGAGTTTCTTCTTCATTAAAGCCATTTAATTTAAACTCCTTGATTAAAATATCTTTGGAAATTGTACAATCTTTAATTGTTTCAATCAAAACTTCAATTTTTTTAACATCAATTTCATTGAATGACAAATTCTTAACTAAAATTTTGTCAAACCATTCTCTTGATTGCGTATGAATATCATCATTTTTCTTAAAAATTGATAAAATGTTTGAATTGATTGTTGGACTTAAAAAATTAGTGATTTCAAATAATTCGACAATACTAATCTTGAATTTCTTTTCAATTTCAATTTCCAAGTCATTCTCATTTTTTAACAAGTACTTAAATTTCAAAAAAACGTTACAGAATGTTTCATTTTGTTCGTCCTTTTCGTTCTTTTCATTAATTTTTCTAATTGGTAAGTTTGAAAGTATTGGTAGGTGAACAATTAATTTACAATTGAACTGATCACCAAACCTTATAATTTTATTGCTTTTAAAATCATTTGAATAAGAATTTTCATCATTCCAACTGATATCAATTGGTATACCATTAATTATTACTTTTGATTCAATACTAATTTCAATTACTTGATTTTCTTTATCAGTTTCTTGATTATCAAAATTTATATTAATTGGAAACTTTTCTCCATTATATGCTAACTCATTATAGTTTAAATTATATTTTATGTTAGGTAATTTTGGAATTATTTCAAAAATAGTTGGATTTTTGTTAAAATTAATTATTTCAAATTTTAAATCATCTTTAAACCATTTTAAATATTTTAAATTTTTGAAATTATTATTTTTAACTGAAATTTGATTGTTAAATGTTATAAAATCATTTATTTTGATTCTTAACTGTAAATTTTCAATTTTAAATTTACCTATTTTATTTGAAAATAATTTGAAGTTTAAAATTTTAAAATCATTTTTCACATTTCTTTCATCTTCAACTTTATCAAAATTTAAATTACAGTTAAATTTTAAATTCAACTCATTTTTATTTATATTTTCAAAATTATTGAATTTTTCATTTCTCAAACTGCTGTCATTCTTTATAAAAATCTTCTTGAAATTTTTATCACTAAATTCAATTTCTAGTTCTTCAATTTTCAATTCATTAATTAAATCATTCGTTTTATCTTTTAAATAAATTTGGAAACTCAATTCTTCGTTTAATAAAATTTTTTGATTTTTGATAATTATATTGTATTCAAATAACGATTCCTTTAAATATATTTCACTTTCATCAGTCTCATCAACTTCATTCACTTCATTTTCGTCATTAATTTCGTCGACACTGTTCTCATCAGTTAATAATTCCAGATTAATCAACTTATTTTTAATTGATTCAATTTCATTTGAATATGGTTTAATTATATAATCTGGTAATTGACAAATTTGTAGATAATAAATTTTTGATTCATTTAATTGTTTTAAGTTAATGTAACAGTCAAATAACTTAATTAAAATTACAATTACAATTTTAAGCCACTTCTCATTCTTAAAGATTGATAATGAAACAATAAAATTATTAATGGACATACTAAAATTTTTCATTAAATAATATTCTTGTGCAATTTCAAAATAAATAAACGATTCAATCCTATTAAATTTTACTTTTTTGTTTTTATTAAAAAACTCTAGTGAACCATTTAATAATAAAATTGCAGATTTATTGTCATAGTTTTCAAAATTTTTATCCAACTTTAAAAAATTTAATGCATTTAGATATAAATAACCACCTTGAGGTAAATTTAAACTGCCAAATTTAATATTACTTAATTCAGGTTTTATCAATGAATAATTACCATTAATCGGTAGCAAAGGTGTTTCAATTGAAATTAATTTCTCATCCAAGTTTGAAATAATCTCAATCAATTCTCCAAGCCAAGTATATTGTAATCTTAACCAATTATAATCAGTTTTAAAAGAAATTGAATGTACATTTTTCAAGTGAATATAGAACTTTTTATATGACATATTTGGATCACCTAAAAATATATATGATTTAACAATGTGAATTGAAATTAAATCTAATAATAATCTACATTGATTATATATTTTCAACTGAGACTTATTATCAATTGAATAAATTGTAATTATTAATTTTTCATATGCAAATTCAAATAACTTTGTTGAATATTCTGTTATACCTTTGAATTCTTCAAATATAGCAAATTTAATTGAGTTACGTGAAACGAAGAATTTTTGTGAATACTGATTATTTAGTAATTCACGTTTTTTCAGTTTTTTAATTTTATTATTGAAAAACTCATTGCTTATTGGCTTTAATAATTTCAGAAAGTTTAGAATAAAGGTATTTGTCTCGACTAAACTACTACTGGGTAAGAATTTCAAGTAAAAACTATTCAGATTTGTACTTCGTCTAATCGAATTAATTCTGGCCTCTAATTCCGGATTCAAAATGATTGACTTTTCACAGGTTATAATTATAAAAAAATTAACTGTTGATGACGGAGACGATAGTGATGATGCTGTTGATGTTGGAATTTGATTAAACTTTAACTTAATTTTGTTAATTTCTTTAATTAATTTTAAATCGCTACTTTTGTCATTAATGTTTAGTTCAAAAATTGATATGAAAACAAATGGAATTTTTGATCTATATTTTCTAATCCATTCAATTGGTAAAATACTGTTAAAATACTTTGACTTTGAATTGAATGGTGATAATACTGAATTAGAATTGTAACTAGTTTCAGCTAAATTTTCATTTATTAATGCCTGATTCTTATTTTCATTAATGAATAATTTACAATTTGATTTAACATATTTAATATTAAAATTTATTTGTTTTGAATCATTATTTTGATACCAAATTGAATCTTCTGAATTGTAGTTATCTAGGATTGACACAATATCTGTTGCAACCGATGTTTCAACATCAGGCAGTTCTCTATTAATTTCAATTGAATTGAATTCGTTACCAATATCATTATCATCAACAGAGTTGATGTAATGTTCATCTTTTACTGTTCTAAAATGATACGTATCCCTTGTTGGCAATTGATCGGCAACAGATTTGATGCCTTGGATATATATTAGTGGTGCCAATATAGATGTTGCTTCAATTGGGAATGTTTCCATGGCTTATCTGTAGTGTTGTATTTTCTTTTAAAAAATAGTGTGTAATATTTGGTAAAGAAAGAAATATCTCAAATTATCCAATTTGAGATTTTCATGTTAATGATTATTACTTACTCTGATTTACACAGACTAAAACTGAAGCATGAAGCAAACAATTCATACGAGTACACCATTTTTGAAACCACATGGTGATCTATTAGAAGCTATTATTTACGATCCCCGTACACAGTCAATTTATTATATTGATGTCAGAGTCGGTAAATTATATACTTTACCCGTGAATTCCAGTGAAATTCCAAAACCAGCAATTATTGATAAATCAATCGGAGTTGTTGGACTAACAACTGATGAAAACAAGTTAGTCTGTGGTGTTAGTAATGGCATTAAATTAATTGATTTAAAAACTGATGAAATCAAAACATTAGTCAACTACCCAAATAATAATATTGTTAATGGCCTTGAATATAGGTCAAATGATGGATCGGTTTCACCAAATGGCTCATTTTGGGTTGGTACAATGGGACCTGGTAAGGTTAAACCTAATTTGGCAACCATGTATGAGTACAATGGTAAGGCATTGACCGAGCTTTGGAGTCCTTGTTGTATCCCAAATGGGTTGAGTTGGGATTTAAATAGAAGAGCAATGTACTGGACAGAATCCGGAGATTTTAAGGTTTACAAATATGATTGGAATAATGCAACTGGTGCATTTACAAATAAAAAGGATTGGTATGTTCATCAAGGTGTTGGGCATCCAGATGGTTGCTGTATTGATGAGAACGGTAATTTATATGTTTGTATTTGGGGCCAAGGTAAAATTGTTAGAGTTGACCCAGATGGTGAAATTGATATGGAATTCACGTTTCCAGCAAATAGAATTACCTGTTGTGCCATAGGTGGTTTGGAAATGAGTACTTTGTATGTTACAACTGCTATGTTAGAAACTCCAGAAGAAATTGCCAAGACTGGCGATTTAGGTGGATCAATTTTTAAAGTTGAATTGAAAGATTTGGGCATTAAAGGTGTTGAAAACTTTCATTACAAATTATAATATCTGTATAACTTTTATATGTCTAGAGAATTGATAATTGATCGGCAACTAATATGTTAAATAATTTATAATTATATTCAATTTAATTTCAGGGTAATGGAATGCATATATCTTGTTGCAAAAGAAGGACTGATAATAATTGACTTAAAATTATTTGCTACTTTAGATGCAAATACCCTCATAGTAAATAACAAAATATGGCATACTGTACTATAAAGAAAATAAAAATAACTAGGTGGTATTATCCAAAGTGAGATTCCGGGAAATTTTTCGGTCACAATAACGTTATCAACAGCTAAAACAAAACAATAGCAGACTGTCTTCTTTTTTAAACAAAGCTTTCTTTTATTATCACGATTTTTACTTAATATGAAGACAATTCATACAGCAATCCCACTCTTACCTCCACATGGTGATTTGTTGGAAGGTATTACATACGAGGCACGTAAGGAGTTAATTTACTATTTTGATATTCCTACAGGTAAACTTTATACATTGGAGTTGGATAGCAATAAAATTCCAGAACCAAAAGTTATTGATAAATCGATAGGAGTTATTGGATTAACAACTGATGAAAACAAATTAATTTGTGGTGTTAGCCATGGTATCAAATTAGTTGACCTAAAAACTGATGAAATCAAAACATTAATTACTTATCCAAACAATAACATTGTTAATCAACTTGAATTAAGATCAAATGACGGGTCGGTCTCTCCAAATGGCTCACTTTGGGTTGGTACCATGGTTGTCGAATCCGGATTACCTAAAATTGGTTCGATGTATGAATTTAATGGTAAAGAGTTAAATAAACTTTGGGGTAACTGTAGTATACCAAATGGATTACATTGGGATTTAAAAAGAGGAAGAATGTATTGGACAGAATCTTATGAAAATAGAGTTTATAAATATGATTGGAACGATGAAACTGGCGAATTTACGAATAAAGTTGATTGGTATGTTGACGAAAATAAAGGTGAACCCGACGGCTCATGTATTGATAACAGAGGTAATTTGTACATTTGCATCTGGGGTAGAAGTAAAGTTGTTAGAGTTAATCCAGATGGTGAAGTCGATATGGAGTTTACATTTCCAGCAAATAGAATTACATGTTGTACCATTGGTGGTTTGGAAATGAGTACGTTGTACGTTACCACTGCTAGATTAGACACCGCAGAAGAAATTGCCAAAACTGGTGATTTAGGTGGGTCGATTTTTAAAGTTGAATTGAAAGAGTTTGGTATTAAAGGTGTTGAAAAGTATTTTTATAAATTATAAACTATAAAAAAGATAATAAATGTTGAATGAATTCCTCTAAATAGATGTTCTGCTCAATACCATTTGATCTCAAGTTTGATAGCTTTTTGTTTGCAATTTCTAATCTTCCTTCTTTATTATATTCATTTGTAAGAGACACTTCATTAAGAATTTCATAAATTAGTAATATATTTAACTGAATAGTCGGATCTGATAGGTATTCTTTCACCTTTTCATCCAACAATATTTTATTTAATAAAGGGTCATCGGTAGTGGTATATAAGTCATTTTGTTTTGTTTTATTTTGTAAATTTTCAGGATCTTCAGCATTTTTAGTGGCCGATTCACTATCTATTTTTTTATGTTTCTCAGATTTGAAACAATTCAATGAGCAATATTTTGTATTACATTTAGGGCATTTGTATTTAAAATCAGTTTCATCACAAATTTGACATTTCATAACTGTAGAATGTGAAATAAGAACGGAAATTAAATTTTTATTCTAAATCAGAGTTCTGTTTTAATTTTTATTTTTTCTTATTTATATGATTTTTTTCATATGAGAAATATTTTCTTTTGATTTATATAATTTAAAGATGGATTTATTGAATAAATATTCTTCTGACAGTGAGAGTGAAACTGATATTGACGTTAAGGTAAACAATAAAATAGATGAACTGATTCCAAGACAAATAATTTTGAAAAAAAGAAAAATTGGCAATTGTGATACAAATGAAATTGGTAAAAATAATGAAAAAGAGGTTGAATTAGCCAAAATCAAATTTATTGAGGATGAAGAAAATAGTATTGAGTTAAATGACATATTTAAATTGGGTAATTTGAAGAAAAGAAAAATAAATCTGGATGGTGAAGGAGTCGATAAAGTGATGAAAAAAGTTATTGAAGATAAATTAGAAATTCAACAGGATAAAGAAATCTTAACAAAGCTTGATAAAGAAACAAAGCCATCTCGTAAAAATAACAATAAGATCAAAACTAATATTGAAGTTTCAGAATTAAATATGAATAAAATGTATGAAACAAATAAAGTTATGATTGATGAAGGAGAAATAGATTTACAAAAACAATTAAATAAGGGTAAAATTAAATATTATCAACAGGGTAATAATAACTTAAAGAATATCATTAAGTTTAACGAATTGAATAAAGATAGGATTGATTATAATATTAATAGAGTCAAAGATAAAACTAAAACTAAAAATAATAATAAAGATCATAATAAATAAAAACTATACACACGACAATAAAAATCTTTAACCTTAATTTCTTTTATTTTTTTCTGATTCATATTCAGTTTGTAATTCTTTGATTTGTTCAGTTGAGAGAGGTGGTATTGGGATATCATCAAAATCATCTTCATTTAAGAAACTGAAAGTGTAAACATAAATTGAAATTGGAATTGCCATTAACACACCCAATGCAATCATATTTTTGACAAAATATGGTTCTCTTGCCCTAAGCATAGCAGGTGACATTTGAAAAGTGTGTGGTTTGTAGTATGATCTATTAGCAGCAAGATTTCTTTTAATAAGAGATGGAATCATTGTATATTATATATTTTGTATAGTTTGTGTATTCTTCTAAATGAAAACAGGTTGGAACAGATTGTATAACCAAAATGAATTGCTCGTAGCGTGAAGTTTTTATATTTCTGCAGAAGCATTAAAAATGGGGTCGATCGACGTTTTCATTCTCAAATTAGAAAAATTTTATTTTTTTTTTATTTTTCAGATTTTCATAATTTTTTTTTTCATTTTCATCTAAAATCATTTATTTTTAATCCTTAAATAATAACCAATGTCTGAAGTTAAAGTGGATGTTAAATTGGATATTAAAATCCCAGATCCTGATCAAGAGGAAATCTATTTAGAAAAATTAGTTTTCGGTGATGAAGAAGGTTTTGCTAACAATTTGAAAAATATTGATAATTTATATCAAGATGATGATTTTGATGATGATATTTATAAAGATAATCAATTTAACTTTTCAGACGATGATGATAATGATGATTTTCTAAGTAGTCTATCAAATAAAGAAAATTTAAAGGTAAATGATGGCATGGATGATGATGACGATGATGCAGACAATAACGACGATGAAATGTCAAAACTAAATGATGATCAATTATTTTTTGTCGATTCGGATGCAGAAGATAAGAATGGTGATGAGATGGATCTTGATTCTGAGACTGAAAGTTCGGATAATAACGAAGAATCGGATGACAATGCATGGAAAGATTCCGATGATGAAGATATTGAAATTTCATTAATTTCTTCTGATAAATTAAAAAAATTAAGAAAATCTGAAACCGAATCACAAATTGATGGAAATAGTTATATCAAAAGACTTAGAAATCAATTTGAAAGAATATTTCCAAAGCCGGAATGGTCTAGTCAATATGAAGAAAATGACAATAACAATAATAATTATAATAGCGATAATGGCAGTGATAGTGAAGAGAATAAAAACGATAAATTTGATCAAGTTGGCTCAGCAAATAAAACAATAATTACGGCATCCAATAATCCATTAATGGACTTTTTAAATACGAATCAAACGTATAATATTACCAATAAAACTTCAAGATTATTGAATCCTGAAAATATTGACATTGATAGACTAACGGATGCAAATATTTCAAAAATTTCAAAATCTTCAATTCAATCAATTGATTTCCATAAAAATCATCCATTGATGTTAACAGGTGGTTTTGATAGAACATTAAGAATTTATCACATTGATGGTAAACATAATAATTTAATAACTTCATTACACTTAAGACAATCACCGATTCAAACCTGTATATTTAGTAATAATGAAAATGATAATAATTCAATTTTTGCAGGTGGTAGAAGAAAATATATGTTTAAATGGAATATTGATAATGGATTCATCGAAAAAATTACAAGAATGTATGGTAATGAAAACCATCAAAAATCCTTCGAATATTTCAAACAATCAAGTGATGGTAAACTTATTGCATTATCTGGTAATTCAGGTTGGATTAATTTATTATCGGCAAAAACTGGCCAATATATTAAAGGATTTAAAATTGAAGGTACATTAATTGATTTCGAATTTACTTCTAACAATTGTTTAATAGTAATTAATACATATGGTGAAATTTGGGAATTTAGTTTAGAAAACTTTCAGTTGATTAAAAGATGGAAAGATGAGAATGCAATTGGTATAACAAAAATTAAAGTTTCCCAAAATAACAGATGGCTAGCCGTTGGTTCAAATAATGGTATTGTCAATGTTTATGATAGGTTAAAAGATAACAAATTGGTTAAATCGATTACAAATTTAACAACTACAATTTCTTCGTTAGAGTTCAATTATGATGGTCAAATCTTATGTATAGCTTCAAGAGATAAAAGAGATGCATTGAAATTGGTTCATTTGCCTTCTTGCAAAGTCTTCAAAAATTGGCCAACAAGTGCAACGCCTTTAGGTAAAGTTACAGCAATAAAATTCTCTCCAAATAGTACAATGTTGGCAACAGGTAATGATGCTGGTAAAGTCAGATTATGGAGAATAAGTCATTACTAAATAGATTAAAGTGAAGTAAACTATTAAAATTAATATAAAATTAATATAGATATAAAGTTAATGTAAGGCTAGTATAAAATTAATATAAGGTTAATATTATTTTTTTTAGAAAGCCAATATGGATTAAATATAAAATTATTATAAAATTAAATGAAAATATTATCTGCATATAGCACGCACTACATGAATCCGAAATCCGTAACATTTCAATAGTTCAAGCCCTTCCAATAATTATCCAATTCAATTGTCTTTTCATTTTCTTAAAAAATCAATTATGACGGTCACAGTGGATTCAATTGATCAGTTAGCACAAAGTGTACTGCTGAAACTGAGCACATCTAGCTCAAAAAGACTTGTGGTCATCATATTCGGACGTCCAGGGTCGGGGAAAACCACCGTCACGTCAAAGTTAACAAAATATTTGAATAATCTAAACGATTTGAATGGTTTTAAGGTTACCAAAAGTGAATTTAATATTAGTTCACTTGATCAAATACAAGAATTCAAGGGATTGGGCGGCGATGAAACGAAAATTTCAGTGTATAGGAATAAAGATAAATTAAATAGTAGTGTTCGATCACCTTTCGCATCACATATTAAAATGGATGGGTTTCATTTACCATTGAAATTTTTAGAATTACAACCCAATGGTGAGGAGCTTATTTCTAAAAGAGGCTGTCCTGAGTCATTTGATGCAGAATTGGTTGTCAAATTGATAGATTTGTTAGTTAGTGATCACAATACTGATGATATTATCAGTATACCTGACTTTGACCATAATATAAAAGATCCTGAAAATCCCGGACTATTTTTTTCTTTGAAGGATACAAAGATATTTTTAGTGGAGGGTTTATATTTGATGCTAAATACTGAACCATGGAATAAAATTATTCAAACGGTTAAAAAACAACAAGATTCGACGTTAATTTGTCAAGTCAGAACTAATAATGAATCTGGAATTGTTAAAAGAGTTGCACAGAGGCATCTAGACGCAGGTCTGGTTAAAGATATACAAGAAGGAGAAAAAAGGTACTGGAATAACGATCATACTAACGGTCAGATGGTCGAGTGTAACAGTCACTCTAGCATGACAGATATAGTATTTTTAAATTAATTACTCATAACATAGCGTAACATAACATAACACAACATAACATAACATAAAATACATAACATTAATCCTATATTATTATTGTACTAAACTTTTTTCTATATATATAACAAACTGTACTGTAATCCATAAAAGTTTTGATGTTTCCATAATATTTCAGCTTATAATCTTCATTTTCCTCCTACTTAAAATGGTTGAATCATTTAATTTCAAATCAAATGATTCATTCCTATTTTGTAAATTTTGCTCAAGCTGTTCGTCCAAATTTTCGTTACTGTCTTTAAAAATGTATGGTGTTAATGGTTTTGTGCGATTTTTTTCCTTTTCGATGTTTGTTAAATCGTATTTCTTTAATGGTCTAGGCCTACTAGTATTTGGTGTTCGGTCGAACTCTGTTTCATCTTCTTCTGATGATTCTTCGATTGGTTGAGGAGTTTTGGGGAAATAAATTCCATGATTTGAAGTGGATTCGCTGTTAGCAGAAATAATTGAATTGCATCTACTTGATTTCGAATTTGAGCATGATGTTAAATGAAAAGAAATTAATGACTTTCTTTTATGTCCAGTTTCATGATCTTCAATTTCAGATGTTGTAATTGATCCAATAGTATCATCCGATGGGCTTGTGAATGTTGCAGTTGTTGCTGTAGTTGTTGAATGAGAAGGTGATATAACTGATGATGATGAATTTTCCTCGACCATAGATGTGTTTTTAGATTTAGGTAAGGCAACTTTAGATAATGTGAAAGCTTCAGGTATTGAATCCTCGTTTTCGTCACTTTCATCTTCTGTTTCTATCTCGGTTTCTAATTCTGAAATATCATCAGTATCATCATAATCCGATAAGGAACTTCTTCTTAATCTCATATCTGACAAGTTTAGAGTGTCCATTGTCAAACAAGGGGATTTTATTCTTGGTAAATTTGGATTGCTTGATCTTTGGACAACATTAGCAGTATCAAAAACCAGCTTGATTGCTTCTGCCCTTGGAGTTGTAATTATTGAGTCTGATCTGTTTTCCCCAAAATAATCACCAACATTTTTCGTACTAATTAAATTGTCACTAAATGTATTGAATAGATCTTTATCACAAATAGTTGAAGTTGGCGCATCATCGGCAGCAACAGATTTTTCTATTGGCTCCTTTAATTCATCTTCATAGCCTTTAACCATCCAGGGATCTCTTAACAATTCATCAATAGAATATCTTTTTTCAGGATCAACAGTTAATAAATTGGAAATTAAATTCTTACATTCATCTGAGACTTCATCAAACCAAGGACTTAAAAATTTATAGTCTCCTTTTGAAACTTTTAAACTTATATCTTTTGTATCTTGGTTATTTGAATAAAATGGTGGGAAACCAACAACCAAAGTATATAAAACGCATCCAATTGCCCAAATATCAACTTTTTTATTATACCCCAAATTTAGATGCTGTTCAGGTGATGTGTAGCCAACAGTGCCACATGGAGTCTTAGCCTTAGAATCTTCGTTGTATAAATAAGTTGATAAACCAAAATCTGCTAATTTAACAATCCCAATGCCACCACCACCAATATTTTTAACAAATTTACCTTCATCAATTTTATTATTATCATCAGACTTCCTTCTTGCCTTCAACTGCTCCTTTAAGGGTCTCGGTAAAAATTCAATTGGCTGGAATAATAAATTTTCAGGCTTAATATCTCTATGAACTATACTACTATCATGTAAATATTTAACGGATTTTGCAACCTGTCTGATTATGAATCTTGATAAGTCTTCCGAAAAATATGTATATTTAATAATTTGATTGAAAATTTCCCCACCTTCTAAATATTCCAAAAATAAAAAACAATAAGTTGATGATGTGGAATTTTGATGATCCAATAGTTTAACGATATTTTTATGATTCAAATGTCTCATTATTGCAATTTCTTTCAAACTTGAGTTTATCTGTTCAGATTTCATATTTGATTTATCAATTATTTTAATTGCCACATAATTTTTCAATTCCGAATCAAAAGCTTTGAAAACTATTGAAAATGCTCCTTCTCCTAATTTATCCATTAAAGTATATCTACTTGATAATTCACCATAATATTTTTTCAAAGCTGGATCAATGGAAGATTTAGGATCATCTTTCTTCCTTATAATGTTTTTAAAAAGATCCAGCATTGTTCCTATTTCCTTCAAAGAAAAAATAATGAATAATTGTTGATCTAGAGGTAGGACAGATTAAGTAAATAGCTGAGATTAACCATCAAGTGATTAATATTTACATTTTGTACGTCATAAGCCTACACAGCTGCGTGTACATTGTAGTTATGCGCCATTTAGTACCGAGAAATTTTTCATTTTTTTCAGTGTTCAAATTCTGGATGTCTCTATACTTTGGTTTTCTTCTTGTTATTAGTAACCGTCAAATAATCATGTCACAACTTAACAAATATTTTAAGATTACTCAGTTAAAGTCTACAATTGGTCTACCTAAGCAATATGAAGAAACTCTCAACAGATTGGGCCTTCGTAGAAGACATCAAACAGTTTATCAAAAAATCAATCCTCAACAAGCTGGTATGATTGCCAAAGTGAAAGAATTAGTTAAAGTTGAACTTGCTGCTGAATCCAAGAGCAAGCAGCAAATGAGAGAAGAAAGAAAATCTATCCCTGGTTTCGTTATTGTTCAAAAAAGACGTTAGCTTGGCATAAATTGCAAAACATTTCACTTCTTAATACTACTTGTTTATACCTTTCTCCATGTAATATATAGTTTTTACTAATAATAAATATAAAATAAATTAGATCAATATTATGCTTTCATAAAATATAAATATATATATATATATACGTATATATGTAGTGGGGGGAATCAATTAACATTCTATTTTAAGTTCTCTAATCTTATTAGTTAGTGGACTAAAATCCATTTCTCCAGATAACGCCAATTTTAAATCATCCTCGTTAATACTGACAGCATTATCTTTGATGTTAGATCTTAAAATGAATGATTGTGATAGATTATACAACTCTGTATCACTTGAAACCAACGAATCATCAACCATCTTCATAATAGCTTTCGCTGAAATTGTCATTGAATTATCCAATTTGGTATAATTATTTGATCTTGTTTTTCTATTAATTCTTTTTTCTTTCAATGCTTTAACTGGAGATTCGTTGCTTTTTAATTTCTTGTATAATAATGACTGTGAAGAAGTTTTCTTTTTTATTGGTGATCTTAAATTTAATTTACTATCAGTTCTACGAATTGGCGATATTGGTATAACTGCAACTTCTTGAGAACAATCAAAAGATATATCAGAATTTATTTGTTCAGTTTTTTTCAAAAAAAATGTGCCATCAGAATTTATATTGAGTTGCTGATTATCAAATTTCAATTTATTACTTGATGCTGAATGTTGGAATATTAATAAAATCGGATCTGTCACAGAACTATTATTAGTCTTGGCTGTATTTGTGTTCATGGTTGTTGTGTAACACACATTGATCGGTGTTGAATACTTTTTAACGTTATTCTTAGGATGATTAACTTGTGATGTTAGATCAATAGCATCATTGGAGTTATCCAATGGTTTTATCGGTTCAAAAAATGGAAACATTGTTAGATGAGTTTCCGCATAATTTTTGTTAAATTTATAGCCTGGCTTTAATGGAATTGTGGAAGATATTGAACGTTGCTGTTGTTGTTGCTGTTTCGAATTAACATATTTTTCATTTTTCTTTACTATCTTCAATGGTCTTAAATTTACAGAATAGTTTTCTTTACCTTTTGAGTCTTTATTGTTTATGTTATAAACCCTTAAATTATTAGAAATATCCTTAAGCATTTTTCGATGATAAGGACCAAATCTCAGTTTACTCTTTTATCAATTTTTTAGGATACTTTCAATATTTAAATGAAATGCATATTTCAATTACTTTACCCTATTAAGACAAGTGTCAATATCTTGATACTGCATGTTCACCTTCCTACTTCCTAAATCGGTAACTCCTAGTTGTTGATCTTTTACCATTTATGGCAAGTTAATTGGATGTGGCTGAGGATGAAAATCTTAAACCTGTTAATAGCGAAGCCCTTTGTTGCAAAATATTTTTTGCATTTATTGTTTTCTGATTACCTTCATAGAGAGGAAAATTTACGATATATTTTTTGTGATAGCAAAAGCAGAATTTATCATTTGTCAAATATACAATTTTTTTCTAAAGTTAATGGAAGAACTAACGAAGGAATATAAAAGTAGTCCATCATTAACAGAAACTTTGTCGGTCTATTTTTGTCTTATGGCAGTGAAATCCTGCACATAGAAAGGTTCCATAATGTTTTACAATAACAAAAATAGCTTATTATGATTTTGCACTCATAGCCTTTCGAAGTAAGGTTTATTAGGTAAGTAATAAAGTCAAAATATTAAACATCACATAAACCTACATTCTCTAAATTTGCTACAAATAATTCTCGAATCTTTCATCACTCTATTTCACCATTTTCTATTTATGAAATATTTCGATATTTATTTGGATTTAAAAAAAATCTATTAAATCTTACTATAGACAAACTAATTATCAATCTTCTTTTTAGCTCTTTCCCAAGCACTAACCCTCTTTCTCTTTTTAATACCACTGCTTTTCGAATCGGTTATATCTCTATTATTGTCAAACATACTCCAATCTTCACCAAAGAATTCATTACGCATCCTTTTGGATCTATCATTTTTGCTTTCTTTCGTACGTGTGGTTGGTAATCTAGTAAAATTTTCTTCTTCATAACGTTTAACCTCTTCTTCCTTTTCAATCTGCTTTTTAGATTTCATATCTCTACCTTTATTAACAATTGTCGAACCAATAGAATTTTCAAGAAGTGGAGTTTCGCTGATATCTTGTAAGTATTCGTCCATACTTTGTAAATTTCTTTGTTTTCTAGTATGCTTCGAGTCTTTATCGGGATCAGTAGCCGAAGGTGCCGTTGCTGCAATCTTAGGAGGTTTATATTTGCCATCAGTCTCTGTTTGTCTTAATGTTTCATTTTTTCCTGTGGTTGACTTACCCGTTCTCAATGATGATGTTGGCTTAGGCAATAATGCTGATGGATTAGGTTTAAAGTTAAGACCAGATTCCTCCCCTTCACTGTCTTCTTCCTGATCGTCATCATCTTCTTGTTCGTTTCCATTATCATCAAATTTTTTCTTACTGGAGTTCTCTTCAACATCATTCTGTTCCTTTTCTCTTCTCTGATATGCATTTGTAAGTTTATCGAGCTGATAACCTAGCTTTTTTTCAAGTGATTTAACCCCCCTTTCTAAAATAACACGATTGACAACCGTCGATTTCAAAACTGATTCTTCCTCATCTTTCAGAGATTCATCGCTATGTAAATTTTTTAAACGAATGGATAATAAGAGTGACAAATCTGTAACATAACCTAATAGTGATGAATTTTTTAATGATAATAAAGAAACAGGATCTAAAGGATTTGCCGCTCCATTTTGTATTCCATCAACTAAAGTTTTAATTAGTTCTGGCTGTTCATCATTGATCGAATTGTTTATAATTGAATCAACTGCATTATTTGTTGATTTGACGGAGTCCAATATGGTTGTCAGTATACTATCTAATGAATTTTCTGTCATTCTAATTTTTTAAATGAAATAATAGTATTGATTGTTTGATTAGTGAAATAAATTGTGAAAAGGCAAGTATAACACAGATAATTGAAATTTTTTTCATGAATAATTTTTTTTTTGTTTTTCAGGCGATAAATTTTTTTAAGAAAATTTTTTAGCAATTTTTTATTTAATTATCTTCATTTCTTCTCTTGTATTTTAGTTAAAGTATTCCAAGGGATTATTAATTAGAATTTAAATTATGCCTCAAAACGATTACATTGAACAGCATATCAAGAAGCATGGTAGAAGACTAGATTATGATGAAAAAAAGAGAAAGAAGGAAGCAAGAGAACACCATAGTGTTGCCAAAGAAGCACAGAATTTAAAGGGTTGGAGAGGTAAACAATTTGCAAAGAAACGTTATGCTGAAAAGGTTGCTATGAAGAAAAAGATTAGAGCACATGAAGAGAGTAAATTAAAAGGACCTGCTAAGCCAAAAGAAGATGATGGTGAAGCATTACCTACTTATCTATTGGACAGACAACAACAAAATACTGCAAAGGCTATATCATCTTCCATTAAACAGAAAAGAATGGAAAAAGCTGATAAGTTTTCAGTCCCATTACCAAAAGTTAGAGGTATAAGTGAGGAAGAAATGTTTAAAGTTATTAGAACTGGTAAATCAAAATCAAAATCATGGAAAAGAATGATTACGAAACATACTTTTGTGGGTGAAGGTTTTACAAGAAGACCTGTTAAAATGGAAAGAATTATTAGACCGTCCGCGTTAAGACAAAAAAAGGCAAATGTTGTTCATCCAGAACTTGGTGTTACAGTTTTATTGCCAATTTTGGCTGTCAAGAAAAATCCACAATCTCCAATGTATACCCAGATGGGTGTTTTAACTAAAGGTACTATTATTGAAGTTAATGTTTCAGAACTTGGTTTAGTTACAGCAGGTGGTAAAGTTGTTTGGGGTAAATACGCACAAATTACAAATGAACCGGATAGAGATGGTGTTGTCAATGCTGTTTTATTGGTTTAAATATTCTAGATTATGTATTCTTTTTCTTCCTATAGTTTTTTAAATATCATTACGGGTTTTATCGTTATTCTAATGGAAATTTAATATAAAGTTAATAACTGAAAAAAAAACTACATTCTTTGCAGTTGAAAATACAAAAAATATACGACAGCTGCAGGATTCGAACCTGCGCGGGCAAAGCCCAAAAGATTTCTAATCTTTCTCCTTAACCGCTCGGACAAGTTGCCAAGATTTAAATTTCAAAGCACTCACTCCATTGCAACCTTGATTAATTGATAACTCACGTGACTTTGCAAAGGGTGTGAATCTCACAATTGGCGTCTAGTTTCAAGCCTCGATGTCAGAACTGTGAAAATTATGCTAAATTTTGAAAAGTATAATAATAGTATCAGAGGACGGGTTAGCTAACCTGGATATCTTCTACCTTAGGCACAGTTATATTAATAACCAGTACAAGTAGACTTGCCACATGACATCCCCTCTAGCCTCAGTTAAGAGGTCTTAGAACTGTCAATAAAGAAACAGTACTTACCGTAGTTGGTAATAGCTAATTTAAAATAAGGGTGTGACTTGAGTCTTATGAACTATTTACTTTATTAGTATTATTTTAATAATATGAATCCTCGAATAAAAAGAACTAAAAACAAAATATATAAAATAAACAAAATAAAGTGGGAAACTACTTATTCTTATAGACAATCATTTTACCCACAATAATTGTGGAAATTGAATGTGGACAATGTGAAAATTATGCTAAATTTTGAAAAGTATAATAATAGCAAATGTTTGAATAGCTGAAAAATAGATTCAATTAATCAATACTTGATTGAAGTCTAGAACTACCTAATAAGCATCTACACCGATAGATAGCTTATGGAATAGGAAGTACCGCAATGCCGGTTTACCAAAGTAGCTTATCAAGATAGCTTATCAAGATAAGAAATGATTAATGAAGATATTGTAGCCGATCATATTGATGAAAGGACTTGAATAATGAACAACAAATATATATTCAGTATAATATAAATAGGACATAGTTTCTATTTATTTAAATTATAACTTAAATAGTTTTTATAATTATCGATTAATACTATAGAATAGTTGCTTATAACCAATCAATAAAACTACAATTAAAACAAGAACATGAACAAAAATTGTATGTCAGAATTGAACACATGTCATGACATCAATTTTGTTATGTCGTGTAACTAATGCAAGAACATAAAGAAGTCACATTACAAGACTTCGGCATTAAATTAAGTGTAACTGCATAATGCATTTGGTTGCAGGTATTTTTCTGGCAATGCTAGGATTGAAAAAGATGATGATTGGTTAAATCATCAAGTGGCTGTTCAACTGTTGGAATGGACGAATTCAAACAAGTATAAGAAGGATTCCACTTGTATTTCGTATTTTATATAATTATTGAGAGATCTTTTAAGTGAGGATTCCTATATATATTTTATTAATATAATTTAGTAAATAGTTCACTAGACAAAAGTCAAAATTAGCAAAAACGATCAACAGTAAGTAACTCGTTCTTATCTTATTGTTTAAGACCTTTTAATTAAGGCTAGGGGGGATGCCATGAGGCAAAGAAACCTGTATTAGTGAATATAAGATAAGATTATACTTAAGTGTTGAATACTATAACTTATACTTATACTGTACATTAAGGTAGAAGGTATACAGGAAGCTAACCCGTCCTCTGATAAAAAATAGAAAATAAAACAGAAGTCAATAATTACTTCTGATTATTTCCTCAATAAAAGTCTTATAAATTAATTTTTGGAATATTTATCTGTTCATACCTTACTACGTTTATCAGTTACATGAGATTTTTTTGGGAGAAATTTTTGTAGCGTTTTGAAACCTAGAAAAATTGCAGTTGGGTAGATTTTACTGCCTTCATTGCACGCATAACTCCTTTGGAAAATGAGGTTAAAGTATTGGGAGCAAAGTATGTTGGAACCTGGAAAAATTGTACAGGTAGTCAATTAATATGGCTTCTATTTTTAGGTTAATCAAAGCCATTCCATTGTTAACTTTCAACGCATAACTGCTTTAGAAGAAGCCAACAAGATCAAAGTAACTAGAGCTCATGCTATTAATTATAGTACTATATCCACTTAATTAGATATTAGGATGTCGTCTGGACAAAAAATAAACAATCACAATTACATCGGATTTACTACATAAACTAGCTTTTTCCTACTTCTTAAAGTTTATTAGGACATAAAGGATTTTGTATTGAAATCGTACATTTTCTCCAGAAAAGTAAAAGGTTATATACAATCATCTATTTTCAACATGATGATTAAGATAACTCTCACAGGAGGAACGATTACAGGTGTGGTCCCGTAGATAGATAAGTTAATACTTACTATTGGATAGGAGTGTAATCGATGTGGACTTAGAAGTTGTAAATAAATAAGAACAAGAAATGTATATATAATTTATATATGGATCTCTTATCCCCAAAAAGGAAAAAGAAAAAGATTGTAAAACAAGTAGGAACTAAAAGGTTGGAAAAGCTAATTTATATAGCAAACCGTATTTAATTGTAATTGTTCATCTTTTGTCTAGACAACATCCTAATATCCAATTATATGGATATACTACTATATAATATCATGAGCTCGGGTTGCTTTGATTTCATCGGTTTCTTCTATAGCAGTTGTATATAAATAAGCTTTTTTACTTTTTAGTTTCTACTTATTTTACAAGCTTTTTTTTTTCTTTTGAATAAGAGATCCTCATATAAAAAATTAAATACAAATTTAATTATACGTTGTTCTTACGTTTAGTAAATAACTTCTAAGTTTATATTAGGTTACACAAAACTAATAGCTATATACGAGACGACATCCGTAATCTTTTCTTCTCCAAATGTTTTCCTAATCATCGTGTATGTTAGTCGGAAGTTGAATATTACATATAGCTCTTTACCTTACTGAAGGAGATGTGGGATTAAAATCCTGTATGGCCTAATATGACATGTTGAAATATTCAAAGACTGGAATTTTTTCACTCAATCAGTGACAAAATTTTATAGCTTTATCACAAGTATCCTTAACTTTTAGTAAAAACTTTACGATAGATAGAGTAAGAAGTTATCAAATTAGTAACTTAAGTATAAAACATTATATAGATTTGTAATAACCCAAAATTTTGTAATAATACTTGTATCAGAATTTAAGTTTGATTCACAGATTAAACAACAAGAAATTATGTAAGATTTTAATAAGAAGTCCTTAATGTTTAATAGCCATCTTGGATGGTATTAGCCAATATAAATATGGATGGCTGAAATTTGTGAATCATTACTCGTATTATAATAATGGAATTTTTCATTAGAAGAAACTTATAAACAAGATATATTAAATATACGGAACAGAATAGAAATTTGCTTTTATTTATACACAATGACTTGACACAAATAACTACGGAATTCAAAAATGAGCTCATTAACAGTAGTAATAAAAAGCTCACTTGTGACTATACAAATAGGCTCAATTAAATATTTTTAAACTTTTTAAAAAATTGCATTGTATAAAATATCGTGTGTGCCAATATGATTTTAGTTAAAGGAATTCAAGTCTGCTGCTGTAACATGCACATATCTAACGGTAGATATCTTGTTCTCAACTTACCATTTAAGGCCACTGATAAGGTTACGTAAAATATTAAATGAAAAACTTTTTGTATTAGTTAAGATGCCTATCATGACAAACATCGGTTTTAAAAACATTAGTTTTTTGTTTCAGAACATGACTTCTATTAAGTTTTTATATATGCTGCTTTGAAATTGCAATATAATACCTTCAGTTTATTTACAGGGCAAAAAAAATGCCTTTACTTTAAATAAATGAGAGTTTAAATTCGAATATATCCTAACAAATATTAAAATAATTCGAAATTTTAAGTCAATTATTTTTGTTTGAAACCTGTTTTGATTGAGTTTTTATTAATGTTATAAAAAAGCATTATTTAAAAAAGTATTACGAGGTTTTTTCGACTTCAGTATAATTAAACAAAACCGCATTTTGAGGTATAACTCTTTTAGTCTTATGATAAAATTTCCAAAAGACAATCATAAATAAGTAAGCAGCAATACCAATATAAGATGTAATAAATGCTTTATATTCAAATTTTGGAATGAAAGCATTATAACCATTAAAAAATGTAATAACCATGATAAAAAAAATTGCTAAATATGCAATATATGGTTGACCCCACATTCTAAATGGAATTTGATCCCTTGAAACATTTTGAACCGTAACTGCCCTATAATATGAAAGGTAAGCAATCAGAATGTTCATCCAATTTAGAATACCAAATACAGTAACAGCACTGGAGAAGTAACCAAAAATAACTGCTGATGACTCTTTACAATTCATATATGCTAACAGGCCAAACATAGCTGTAAATAAACATCCATAATATGGGATGCCATTCCTGTTTAACTTCATAAATATTTTTGGAGCAAATCCATCTTTGGCTAAACCATATACCGTTCTTGAACCTAAATAAAGATCAGTGTTTGCAGAAGAACCAATGAAAATTAAAAGACAGGCATTAATAAAGGATGGCAAAACTTTGATATTGGAACTTTTGAAGGCAATAACATAAGGAGAAGCAGACGCATTACTACCAGAAGCTTGTGCCAATAATTTGTTGTTAGGAGAAACAGCCAAACCTAAAATAAAAACACCAAATATATAAAAGAAACAAATTCTAAATAAAACTTGTTTTGAAGCCTTTGGAATATTTTTTTTTGGATTGGGAGTTTCTCCAAAAACGACACCTATGGCCTCTGAACCCACATAAGCAAAGCATGATTGAATAACACAAGCCCACCAGCCTAAAAATCTACCTGTTGATCCTTTCAACAAGTACCCTTGAAAAGCGCTTTCTTTCCAATATTGAAATCCAATGGTATTTTTTGTTGGTGAACCACCACAGGTTATAATTAAACAAGTCAAAAAACAAATGACTAGGACGATCAATTTTGCAGCAGCACACCAAAATTCCAATTCACCATAAAATTTGACATTAAACCAATTAACAAAAATAATAGCAACAAGAAAAACAGTAATAAAAATACCAGCATTTAAATCTTTTCTCCAATATTGAATGACAACCCCCAAAGCACTTAAATTTGCTGGCAAAACAATAGCATATTTAAAAAAGTAGTTCCATCCTGATGCAAAACCTAAAGCTGGATCAACATACCTTGCAGCATAACCCGAAAAGGCTTTATCCATAGGGGAAAATGCTGCCATTTCACCCAAGGACAACAAAACAACCATTAACAAAACACCTGTGAATGAATAGCCAATAAATAAAGACGCCGGACCACCTCTTTTCAAACCAGTTCCTGAGCCAATAATTAAACCAGTACCAATTGCACCAGCAATTGCAAGCATGTTAACATGTCTAAATTTAAAATCTCTACCTAAAACCTGTTCGTTAATTTCATCACCGTTTTCATCAATTTTTCTTGACGCATTTGGATGCAAGCTTATAGTAGATTCAACGTTAATTTCATTAGAACTTATAATAATATTCTGTTTTGCTTTTTTTGCCAAAGAAATCATATTTAGTTTTATTTTTCCACACTTATTTTAAAAAAAAATAAAGTGATACTAGATTCCATGAAAACACAAGGTTTTTTGTTGGATATTTAAATGAAAAAAAATACCTCACAAATTAGTGTAAGATAAGACAACAAATATTCACAGGATAGAAACTTTCATAAATTCATTCAAAGCGTTTTATTTCTTCTGTGATAAAACCTTTATCTCAATGGATTGGTTTGTGGGATCTGTAAATCCATGTGCACTTCTAGTTTGAGCGGTTATTCAAAATCCGCAAAGTTTTGTCCTCACAGATTTGTCCGAGCCCCAAAAACGAAGTTTCACCTTATCTTTTATCCATCCAATTTTAGTAGGATGTGATGAAAACAATACATTTTCCGAAAAGCCCAGTTATTGAATCAAAAAATAAGAAGGCTTTTTGATGGACATTTAATTTTTCAAGTTAGAAATACAACCACAAAATGTTGAACTATTTCTAAAATATATTACAGATACACTATTCCATTATTAGAATATTTTTCTGGTATAATATGAGAATCTTTCGTCTCTTGCCTTGATAATTGTTTCATTACGACTTTCCGGCAAATAATTTAAACAGTAGAATTAATTAGCAGCTGTGGTCCTTATTAAAAATATTTGATCTCATAATTTCAGTCAAGCCAATTAATTTTATGGCACATATGTTTTCGATTAGACCAACATCAATATGGCCTCGAACTTTCTTCTCCTATTATAGTTAACTTTTTCTAGGTCAGAGGGCGATAGCTTACTTTATCAATTTAAACAGCCAGAAATACAGCCAGACTTATTATTCCGGTTTTGTAATAGATTTATAAAAATACTTTAGGAATTTGATGAAAGATCTATATAGCCTCCTAAAACCATTTTGTCTTAATATATTGTTTTTAATCAACAGGAAAGTTTTATATTTCCACATGAAGTAGAATATATACATAAAAAGCTCCTACAGACATATTGTAAATATGATAAAATTTCAATTTTTTTTTCACAGATACCGACACGATGAAGCAAACCTTAAGCGAAATATTAACGTTGACTTGATCATTTTGAGTATAAGATTATAGTTTTCACCAGTATCAAAACGTATATGATTGAATGAAATTATTTTATATGTGTTTGAATCCCGATACATATATATTAACACCAAAAAATGTTAAAAAAATTTATTACGTCTGAATGAAACAACCTGGATTACCATAATATTGCTATATCTTGTCAAAATTCTTAGAAATATGATCAAACAGATCATAAGCATCAACAAAAGTAATCAGTTCATCATTAAAAAGGAAAGGTGAATTATATAATGAGTTACTCAAATTGGACTCGTTATTACAATCATCGAAATATTTCTGTTCATTAGTAACATCATTATTATCATTTTTAAGATCTTGAACAGAGTTTTTAATTGAAATATAGTACTCCCTCGCTAATTCCCAAACAGGCGAGCAGTCTCTTAATATTTCAACAAAAAAATTTAGATAACGTAGTTTATTTGATTTACTAAGAGTCAAAGTTTCTTTGGGAATGATACTCAACAATATTCTAATGGATAATATCGAATCAAAAACTACTAGCAATGGAAATTGAGATGCGAAATTTTCAACTTTGAAACTTACTAGAGAATTATATAGCTCGTCAATTATTTCGAAGCAAAAGGTTTCAGGTGAAGATAGATTTAATTCATTTGCGTTTATTTCATTTATTGTTGCTGTTAGAAACACTTTGTTAAAACACAAACCAATAAAATAGTAGCTGTATCTCAAGTTCATTATAACAGGATTGTTCCCGTGTGTTTTAGAATCATTTTTTTTCCATCTAAAATCAGTATTTAAGTTCTTTCTCCAATCCATTAATTTCAAATTAAACTTGTAAATTTCATTTAAATTTTTGTTGGTATCAGTATTAATGATTTTAAATTGGTACTCTTTACCAATTTTATACAACTCAACAAGATTCTTTAAGGTGTTCGAGATATCTAGTTTCGTATCAGTCACATTTATCGGGTCCTGATAAATAAACTGCTCAATTCCAACTAAACTAGGCAAGTCATCCGAGTCTGGAATAGTAGCATTAGATGCTTCTAAGGTGGGATGTCTCCCTAAAACCAAGGATATAAAATGATCAGCAATATAGCAACCCCAAAAAATCCTGCTTTTAACTCTCATGTCATAATCACTTAAAATTGAAATATTTTCTTGCCACTCACTAGGGTCCAATTCGAATCCCATGTGCTGTCCAATCCTAAATGCAATTCCAGAACAAATCCAAGCAGACATATTATATCCTCTACCCAAATCATATAAAGATAAACACAATAACGTTTGAATTACTGGAATGCTGTTTGACGACGGAGTTTGTAATTTTTGAAAAACTAAGGACTTGGATTTTTCATAAAAATCAATTGACGTTTCAAGCTTTTTGAACGCTTTGCTCTGTATAACATTCCTTTCATCTTCCGGCACAGTTTTGGCTCCTATTGAACAGAGTGCGAAAATTAACTCTTCACTACAGTATGGTAATGAGTTTTTGATGTCATCCTTATGCCTGAAAAAATCTGTTAAAAATGATTCTCTATGAATGAATATATTTAGATCTGGATATCTCCAAATAAAAAAACTTGAAATACATTTCATAATCCATGGATTTTGAAATTTTTCAAAATCAGCATCAAAATCAGGGTATTGATTATTATCCACCAAATTATCCCTATTTTCTTTTTCTTGTTTATTTATTTTGTTCGGTATATACACAGAAGATGAGCCATAAACAGCTAAACTATCATTTCGAACAGAATCATTAATAACAACATGAACATTATTATTATGTTTTTCTTGTTTTTCATTAATATTTAATTTAGAATCTTTACACTGATTTTTTTTGAATTTTTCAAAAAAGTCAGACCTTTCACTATTGCTGCTGTTAGCCAAATTCCACATGATTTGTTCAAAATTTAAAATTTGGTCTTCCAATGTTCTAACATATGCTTTTGTGTATTTATCTCTTCTTTTATCATCTAAAACAGGAACACATTCCCTATTATTTTTTATGCAATTTGAACATGGAACCTTCAGATCACATTTTCTCTAAATAAATATGGAAACAGTTAGTTTTGAGTGATTTATAAGTGCTGTAGAAAAAAACTTACCTTTTTTATTCGGCACCCCAAACAGCTATTTAACTAAAAACCAATTCTGTTAGTAAGAAGCATGATTCTCCAGATTCCAAGATATAAACATACGATAACTTATTTTTCCTAGGCCTCTGACTTTTAACAGTGTTCATTTAAAAGTAAAGTGTGAGAAGACGGAAAATCACAGACCAATTGGCAAACCTGTGACAGAAGGTTAAGTTATTCAGATTGAGAAATAGTGCTTTGCGGCAAATGTTGATCCGCAATGTTAATATCTCGAATTTTTGAGATTCGCACTAGATGAATTGACCTATTTTTCTTTTTACTGATAGCTGGGTATCAAAAAAGTGATCAAGAGATATTTGATCTGCTATCGATGGTATAAAAACAACAGTACAATCCATAATCTTTTATTTATAAGAATATCATGTGGCCAAAACTTTAAATCAAATTCAACTAATTTTGATGACCTATATGCGTGTTTTAGAGATTTAGCTAGGCAGATTCACATTATTTTTTGTTGTCAAGTCTTAAAACATTTTTTTATCATGTATTATGACTCAATATTGAACGGAATAAAATTTATGACATAATCTAGTTTTGGGTAAACTTTAGTCAGATTTTTGAATTTCATGAGAAAGTTTGCTGATTCATTACAATTGATTTGCATTACAAGAGGTATCGCTTATAGCACTTGTCTAAAAAATCGTTTCAGTTTGACTTATCCCCATTTAAAAGCACTTGTAATAAATTTCGTTATTCAAGCTAATGGCTGAATGTTAATTTTGAACTTTGTAAGCGGGAATTATGAAAGTCTTTAAATTGCAATTCCTAAAATCATTAACAAAGCAATATTTGTTTCTGTAATGAATTTTGTTTGTCGGAATCGATTGATCTGACATTAATTCAAAATAGCCAAATCAGTTTTAACGCAAATACTCATTAGCCGATGATCACCTAAATAGCTAGTAGATAATTTATTAGACATGGCCGTTCGGACATACAGCTATATGCTTCAATATAGTAACATTCGTTAAAAACAGGTTGTAATTTTTGTCGTACCTTGATTTATTCGAGGTAGGATGTCCGTTATCAAGTCCGACAACACTTATTTACCTATTCCAACTTTGAGGCTCCTCTATAAAGATGTGATAAGATTTTTAAGTTAAAGCTAGCCGATGATTGGTCTCACTTGTTTATGCATGAAATCAATATCTTTATAAGATTCCTGCTAACGTTCAAAATTTGGAGAGTAATTATAGAAAATATAGTTGTTCGAATTTTCTAGCCTCTGAGTGTTCAATAAACAATATATGAATCTTAAATATTCTTATACAACAAAATGCATCTCGTTTGAAAACTAAATAATTATATTAATTGTTTACTTTTCCAAAATAAAACCTTTCAAATTTACTTGTTGCTCTGTTATAAAAGTAGAATAGTTTTCCGGTAGAATTAGATTCATCATCTTATAAGCATCTTTGACTTTCTTTATTAATTGAAAATTTAACATCAAAATGCTATAGTATTCTTAAACCATCAAAAAACCATCAAAATTTTCACACATTCTATGGACTAAATTTTTTGTTTCTCCAAATTTCCACTGTGGGAATTTCAACACATTTTTTCATTAAATGGTGATGTGATTGATTGTTCAGCAGGAGTTTAAATTGTGGGGCTAAAATTGTTTTGCAAAACTTGAAAAAGGAACATTAACAAAATGATTGACAATTTCAATATCTTTATTTTATACGCTCAAATTTATATTTTCTTTCTTCGTCGTCACTGATTCTTTTAAAGGTAAAATACATAGTTTTTAAAATAAATTAGAATTTGCTGTATATTAAATTTGTCTCAAACTTTTCTTATTGAGGAATAAAGAGATGAATATATGTGGAAATAAATAAATCTGCAAGTATTTCATACTCTAGATACAATTGTGGTCTGTACAGGTGACTGCTCAATGATATGGGTGACAATTTTCATATTTTAATGTTTAGGTACATAAATAATATATTGACTGCTTTAGAACAAAACAAAATACCTTCTATCTCGAAGTTTTTTACTTTCATCGGCCTGAAAAATGATTCGGCAACGTAATATTCATTTTATTTTTTAAGTATAATAATCGATATAAAATTTTTAAGGAATTTTATGGTTTAATTCGAACTTTATATAAGAAATATTATTGGTAAAATAAAATCAAAACATATCATTAGATAAACAAAGTATTTCAAATAATAACAAAGCTTATTCTAAAGATAGATTATAATAAGTTATATTGAATGTCAATAGGTCAGTCGATTAAAATAAATAAATATAACAAATATTTAATTTTTTATGCTTAAGAAAGACATTGTAGATGATTATCGGGCTTCTATTCTAAGGAAATACCGCTTCTCAATCCTTTTGAAAAAATGTTAACAACCTTGTCAATATCAGATTCGTTGTTATACAAACCTAAAGATAATCTAATACCGCACCTATATTGGGAAACATAAACATTATTTCTTAACAAAAAGTCAATCCATTCTGGATTTGTAATTGGAACGATGTTACTTTGGGCAGATCTCATCTTAACTTCATTAGACCCTAAAGTTTCAATGCCAATTTGTCTGAGTTTAGATCTTAACAACAAACCCAAATTTTCAAGATAGGTTTGTGCTTTGTCAATACCGACAGACTTCAAAAAATCTAAAAAGTCACCTAGAGCAAGGCATTGAATCAGTGCCTTATTCAAATGTTCAAAACGTTTACAGGTTGAAAAACATTCAAAGTCAGTATTGAATTTCAAGCTTGAATTCAAGTTACTAATTGAACCACCGCATAGTATTGGAGGAACTGGTAGCAAACTTGCTAATGTTTCCGGTGAAACATAAAGAACGCCTAAACCTGTTGGACAGCTTAAACCTTTATGGATACCAAATGCCATTGCAGAAACGCCTAAATCTTGGACATCAATCTTGCTAAAACCGATGTCTTGAGTAGCATCAACTAAGACATGAATACCAAGCGGTCTAAAAAAAGAACAAATGTTTTTAACATCGTTTCTCAAACCTGAGTGAAACATAACAGAAGAAAGACCAATTGCTTTAGTATTTGAGTCGACATACGGCTTAAATGTATTTGCATTGTAACTCATTAATTTTGATTCATCGATTGGAACAACTCTGATTTCTAAGCAATTGGAGGCTAATCCTAGCCAGCCAAAACTTTGATTTGGATGTTCACTTTCTAAAATGACAACATTATCACCTTTTTGAAAAGGAATAGATCTTTGAAACAGATTACAACCCTCAGTAGTATCTCTTGTGAAGGCAATATCTTCAGGTTTAGCATTAATAAACTTGGCTACCTTCGCTCTAACAATTTCACATTGAGCGGTCCAAGATGGCTTTGGGTTGTAATCATATAAACCTTCCGCAACATATTTTTCAATTGAGTTAGCAACAATCTTATTCATAGGTGGCTGGAAAGATGAATTAAAATAAAGTGAACATTTTTCACTAACAACTGGCACTTTTGAACGAAATTCTTCTAAAGACATGTTTTAATTATTCTGGAATAACGTTCCTTTTGCTTATTATTTTGCTTATTATTTTTTCGTTCATTCTGTCTCTACATATGGTAAAAATCATGGTATTTAAGTATTTTTGATAAGTTTGAAAGCTAAGCAAACGCAAAAAAGTGTAGAGGAAAAACATACAATAAAAGATAACCTAAGCGGATTTTCAAAATCCACTCCATTCAAGTTGGTATAGTCTTTTTTTGGATGGACTATGTATCTCCATTACGCAGTGATAATTGTTCATGAACAGACAACAAGAGCTATTAATTTCACATACTTAGAATTCATGGGGATGATATTGTCAAAACTAGATATGTTAATTTACCAATGTTGAAAATTAATGCCACTAGTCAATGTAACGTTTCGCACGAAGAAAAAGCACATATATCTGATGATGTTCTAGGATTACTACTAAACTTGAATTTCTTAAACGAAAAAGATTCATGTTACAGGTTCGTTACTACCAACATGTGCAAGTTTGATATTTTTGTCACTTTTTCGCAGATACGTACTCGGATATACCTTTTAGCAACAATCATTCAATTGTAAAAGTTTGATCCGTTTACATCTATAAAAGGGGGACACCAGGACTGGTATTATTTATCTAGCTAATTATTTGGCGAAATAGCTCCAGAAGACAATTAAATGCGGTAAGTGAAGAGATGTCCGCTATTCACTAACTACCAAAAATAGATGTGTTATTTATAGTGGAAATACTATATGTGGTCTGCCGGCTTCACTCATGCATATTTGGCTGCGGGTAAAGCTGATTGTAAAGTTACACAAAGTTAATTAATAATCATTGTGCAAGGATATTTTATTGCCGCATCTAAGATCATATTTCCTAATTTTCCAAAGAACACTCTTAATTTTCCGCCTATACACGATTCTTGTAACACTAAAAATCGTTTCAAACAAAATAATATTTTTAATGTGGAATAATATACAGGCAAAATGTGGGATTTTAATATAAAAAGCTCCATGTCCTAATGGCAACTGTAACCGTTAAATTTGCAGGACTTACTCCATAACATAAACTGAAGTAGAGTGATGAACCATTTTTTTAACTAATGGCCAACCACATTATTCATTTAACTTCTTCTAAAATGCATTACGTACTGAAACAGTACAACAACATTATTTGTTTCCAAGCCAATAACTGATTTGAATGGGCATGACATTCTGTATTAAATAACGCTTTTAGATCTCGATTAAAAGATTGGAAATATACTTTGACTGTATTTATATTTATCAGATTTAAGCCTGGGGTATTTAATATAGTTTTACTTTAGTTAGATATACAACTGTTCTGTGTTACAACTGATAAGTTCATGTAGTCTATTTTGCTAATAAATAAAGTAAAGAAAAACTTATCTTATCATGTTCAAATATAAAAATCTGTAACATTGCTCATTACTTTATTAGTACATTTGGTAAACAGTATTTTAAAAAAAATCTTTAATTTACTAAAATATCAATTCATATTCTTATCCCTATATAAGAATATTTTTTAATTATTTTTTTGTGAAATCTTACAAATTTTCACTTTCACCATCATTGGACAAGTGTCGGGTTTAATTTTCGAAGTGGGCCGCTACCAAACCTAAAAAAAAAAGATTGAAAGAAACCAAATAGAGGTGAAAAGAAATAACAAATTTTATAACTCCATCATAACCGATTTAATTCCATAACTACCGGAATTCTTCAGCTCATCTATGTTATCTGCGTTACCTGTTTGATGACTTACTTCATCATTGCTAATCTGAATACTATTATGCTTTATTTTTAGTTTGATGTATTTGCTTGAATTCTCCTTTCAAATAAACTTATCGTGTGTACTTAGTTGAAGAATTTTGGGTAATAACTCATCAACTATATCTTTACTATAAAATTTCCTGGATTTTTTATACACCTATTGATATCTCTTCCAATTTCCGCTTATTAGGGAAAATTTCTAGAAAACTATTAATAAAAACTACTAATAAAATGGAAAGACAGGATTGCGTATCTCAAAATCTAAAAGCCAATAACCAACCATTATTTTTCAAACTAAATATATATATCGAAAATTTTGCAGAATTAGTAATTCTTAAAATAATTATTCGGCCAGTCTGAGTAAATGTTTTATAACCTTTAGACAATAAAATTAATGAAGGTCTTTGCTTTTAAAATTAAATGAAACGATGTTAGTCAAAAGGTTTTCGACCACATCAGCCAAAAAGGTACAATTTGCAATGATTACAGACAATCTAATGTTATCAAACTGCCTTCTAACTCTTTTAAAGTAAATTCCGAAAGACACGCAAAATATTGAGACGTTTAGTAAAACAACTTATGTTGACCAAATTAATTCATTTTTGTAAATAATATAATAAACACTGCGATAAAATTTAAACCCTTAAACCCCATGTATTAACTGTTCAAAAACTAAATGTTTCGAATCATAAAAATATTTAAACTCGCTTACCCCAGTCAAAAAAAATATTTTGATTATTTGTCAATATATAGAATGTGTGCAACAAATGTCAAAAGTTACTAAACATACAGCAGGGACCACAAACAATAGGACCATACTTTCTTGTAGCTCATGCCGTATAAAGAAAATTAAATGTGACCGTCGAAGACCATATTGCAGGCAATGTTTGAACTCTAAAATGCCATGCAAGTATAACCAAGATATCTGGAACATTTTTGGATTTAATGATAAACTCAGCTCAGATTCAAATAAAAATTCTGATTCAGAAATCAAGAGAGCTAATGTAAGTTTGAGCGTCTCATCCACTGAACATATTGTTTCAAACCCTGTTGACACTTCTTGGAAATTCAGTTTAGTCTTGGATGAGTCCAATAATAACCCATTGATATTTGGTATTTCAGGAGGTCAATTCATGTCATTGGGTTCTTTTAAACGAATGGTGATGTGGAAAAAAGATCCTTTGATGCTAAATCTAATGAGAAATTTTTGGAATATCAGAAAGGAAAAAGAGTGGAAATTGTCTTATAGCTCATCGGAGTTTGGTAACACATATAATGAACGATTAGAAGAAACAGATTTATTGATCAGAAAAACACTAGTTGATGAAAATAAAAATAATCGAACCGAAAATGATAACAAACTCAAAAAACTTATCGAAGAATGTATTCCTCCAGAATTTGTTATTCGTTGGCATTTAAATGAATTTTTTCAATTTATTTATCCATTTGTGCCCGTCGTGGATGAATTTGCAATTAACAAATACCTAAAAAACTTAAGCTTTAGTTCAGGCCGGGCATCAATTCAGGGGGACTCTGGGCTTTCACTTTTCAAAATTTCAATTTTACTAATAATTTTAAGAATGTCATACATCTCACTATATATTGGGACTCAGCTCATCCAAACAAATATTTCTTCAAAACTTGAAACTATTTTATCTTATCCTGTTACACCAAATGTGATAAAGTTGGTAGAAATGGTACTTGGTGAACATAAGTATCACAAAAGCTGTTCTATTGAAATCTCTCAAATTTTAATGCTTTTGAAAGTTTATTATAAATGGGCACCTGAAGAGATTGATAAAGAAACAGATTCTTCAACAGTTTTATTTATGGGTTTTTTAACTTCTGCAGCATTGAGTATCGGATTAAACAGAAAAATGGATGAGTTTAATGAACCAGTTGGTTTTGATTTTAAAGATCTGGCCTCTAATAAAGCTTCTTTTCAACAATTGTGGAGGAAAATGTGGTGTTTTTGCCTTGAGTCAGATTTAGAGAACTCAACTAGTTTTGGCAAATTTCCCTCTTTTAATTATGAGGAGGCTGATAATATCATTCCTGTGTTCAGTTTAGAAAGCTTGAATTCTAAGGATCCTGTGATTGATAATTTCACTATAGAAAAGTTAAATCATTTTTTCAGTTTTCACAAACTTGGTTTCGATTTAGTTCGGAAGTTACACTCTCTCAAAAATTATGTTACCGTATACGAGATTAAAACACTATTGTCTAAGTTTACAAAATTGTGTGACTCTTCAGCATGGTATAGTAAGCGGTTGAATACTATTACCACAGAGAGATTGAAAGAAGTTCAATCATGTAGGTCCAAAATATTATTTGGATCTTTCACAATGCTAGTTAATTATTATGTATTACTATATTTTGAAAAGAAAAATTTAGTGCTTGATTTCAAGGAGACTTTAAACTCGGAAATTGATCTATGTTGCGAAGTCTTATCAGTTGCAATTACAGAATTCACTAAGATTTTAAGTGAAGACTGTTTTAGAGGATTTATCTCCATTACATATATCATAATCGCACTTAATAAAAGTTTAATGTTGTTATTATTTTTTAGTGTGAGATTGTTGTTGGCAAGGCATAAAGCTCAATCTAAGAATTCAAATTTGAAGTTAAAGAAACTATCAACAATCATCATAAGCATCATGAAAACGTTATTACATATATTGACCAGCTTATGCCCAGTTTACAAATCCCCAGTTAGAACATATCGTATTTATACATGTCTAATTGACTGGATAGAAAAAGGTTGGAAGTTTATTTTTAATTTTAAAAGTAGAAACATTCAAGCATATCCTAATTTGATAGAACATCTTAATACTGGAGAATTGAACTCAATTATTTCAAAGTTTGATAAATTGATGGAAAGTGATCCATTTTCCTATGTGGTAAGATTACTATCAAAACAGGCAGACTTTAATAAGGATGATAAATATGAAATTTCGTGTGAAGAAATTCAAATAGACCAACAATCGGTGGATATCTTAAATGGTGAATTCAATGATTGGGTCTTTCCTGAGGAATGGATAAATAATCCTGAGCTGTTGAACTCGTTGAACCTCTTTGGAGATATGGACTTTTTTCAGTAGCTCATAGAATATTTAGTTTTATATTCTGAACTTTAAGAACTCGACTATAAAACCAATATTTGTGGTATAAAGACTAATGTTTTTATACTGAGCCATGAATATATGCTTATACAACAATGCCATTTTTTATAAACCTCTTTGAAGATTTATCAAAAGATACTTTGTGGAAGTTATCGGTCAAAATCTGAGACCTTGACGGTGATTATTAACAAACTCCGATGACAGGCATTTCCAGCATTTATTTTTAGGCGATAAAATCACGGGTTTGCTTCCGTTTTGGGAATGATTTCCGTGGTTTTCACGATACTCTTGTCTCGTCAACACGGATATCCTTCCAAAAGTGGATGTTTTCCCGAAATATTATTATACAGCTGATAAATTTTAGTGTTCAGAGGTATTTCAACTTGATCTCATAGCATGAACTGTACAATCAGCAAACCACTATAAAAGAGTTTAAAATTCTTTGATTATTCTCTAACTTTTTATTAGAGATATCATAGAGCTCTAATAGAGTATGAGTTTTGGAGCATTTGGTAAGCAAGATTCAGAAGAAATCAATTGTGAAGATGAAGCAACAGAGCTAAATTTCCAATTGAATTCTGAAAACCTTTTTGACGAAACAGAGGATAAAATGAAATTCCCTGAATTTATTTTGAAAAAAAAAAAATCCACCGTTTCAATTATTCATGAAATACCTGATAAGTTTGCAGGATGGGGATTAACTAGTGTCATTGGATGCTTTTTATTTTGTTTCAATACTTGGGGCGCCAATTCGGCTTATGCATTGTACTATGAATTATATCTTAATGATAATGTTTTCCCGGGTGCAACAAAGATGGATTATGGTATCATAGGTGGACTAACTTTTGGATGTGGCTTTACGTTCGGTCCTTTAATTAATTATTCTGTCAACAAGTTAGGAATGAAAGTGACTATATTTAGTGGTATTTTGCTCCAATTTTCAGGCGTTTTAATGGCCTCATTTGCTACTCGGTTGTGGGAATTGTATTGTACCCAGGGTATTTTACAAGGCATTGGCTTGGCACTTATTTATGTTCCGAGTGTCAATATTATTCCACAATGGTTTAAAGGTGGCGCTAGAGGTAAGAGAAATTTAGCTTTAGGTATTGGTGCAGCTGGTTCAGGTGTGGGTGGTATTATTTATAATATCTGCCTAGAACCTTTGGTGGCTAAGCGAGGATATCAATGGTCAATGAGAGCTCAAGCAATCATTTGCATTTCCTTGAATATGGTAGCAATTTGTCTGATTAAGTCAAGAGATAAACATATCAAACCAGTTTACAAAGTTTATGATAAAAAAGTGTGGAGTTGTTTTGGAACACAGTATTTGTTTATCTGGGAAATGTTCACCTTGTTCGGTTATGTCACCATATTGTATAACCTAGGTGACTTTACAAGATCATTGGGTTATAGCTCTAATAAGGGTTCTCTTGTTTCAACATGCGTTTCGATTGGAGTTATATACGGCAGACCAGCAGTGGGCAAAATTGGGGATATAATCGGTCCAATTAATGTTACAATATTGGCGAGTTGGTTGGTTGCATTTTTTGCTTTAGCAATGTGGATTCCATGCAGAAATTTTGCCACTGCTGTTGTTTTTGCCTTGTTTGAAGGTTCTTTGATGGGTACTATATGGGTCACTTTAGCTACGCTCAATGTTTCCGTTGTTGGATTGCGTAAGCTTGGTATTGGATTATCAGTGTCTTGGATTGCTGCTGGTATATTTGGTTTTGTTTCCCCCATCATAAGTATTGCATTAAAAAAGGATGGTCCTGAGAGTCCTCTTCAATATCAACCTGTTTCTATATTTGTTGGTCTCTGCTATTTTATGGCCGGTATTATCTTGCTTATTCTAAGGGGTTGGATATTGGCAAGGAATAATAACTGCGTTAACATAGATGATGAAAATGAAATGCTGAATACTAATGTTAGCGTTAATGAAGTACTTTCAAATACTTTCAGTTTAAATTTTTCCAAAATTTAAGGTTTTAGGTAATGTTAGACAATATGCTATTATAAATTTTACGTGATGAAAATTCGGTTTTATATTGATTATATTTTATAATTATTGTGTTCTTACCATTACTGTAAGCATAAAAAATTGAAGTATTGCCAAGAAAATTATGTCAAGATAGTTGTTAATCACAATCTGTAGAATAAAAATAACCCCTGACTTGTCGAATATATAAACCAAGTTGATTATAAGCAAAACCAGAAGGCCCATTAATGTCTAACTTTTCAAACAAAGTGCCAGCAGGTAACAAGAACGTGGAAACTTGTCAGAACATCAGAGTATTTTCATCTTATTTGAAACGTTAATCTATTAAATAATTTATGTTTCATGTTTATCATCAATTATTGTGTTAAAATCTTTATCTATAAGAATAAGTAAATTCCCATTCTACTTGTTCTCATATATGTATATCTTTTAAAGTTTCTTTTAGATGAGAGAATTAATTTGCAAAATAATACTATAAAATAATTACCAATACCCAACTCATAAAACTACAATTAAAACACTTTTCATATTACCTCATAGTCTTATGATCATATGATTAATATTTCTACTTATAAAAATTGTAGTATTCTTTCTAGTTTTCACGCACACATATTCTAAATTAGATAATGCCAACTAAGATAGGTACTGTTCCCTTATTGACGGTTCAAAAACGTTATAACTGAGGCTAAAGGGGATGTCATGTAGCAAGTATACCTGTACTGGCTTTTATATAACTCTGCCTAAGGCAGAAGATATCCAGGTTAGCTAACCCGTCCTCTGATAAAACTTTTAGCCCTGTAAATTAGAAAATAAAAAGAAAGAAAAAATTGTTTACATAGCTAGCCTGGGTTACATTGTATTTTTTTTTGGTTTCAACGGAATCTCTGTTTTAATTATAGTTTTATCGGTTGAATGTAAACAACTATTCTGTAGTATTAATTGATAATTATAAAAAGTTATAATTTAAATAAACAGAAAATATGTCCTATTTATATTCTTTTAAATATATATTTGTTGATCGTTATTCCAGATCTTTCATTAGTATGGGCGGCTGCAATACATTCATTAACCATCTTGAAGCTATCTTGATAAAACGGCATTGCAGTACTTCCTATTCCATAAGCTATCTATCGGTTGTAGTTGCTTATTAGGTAATTCTAGACTTTCAGTAATTTTTATTAATTGAATCTATTTTTCAGCTATTCAAACATTTGCTATTATTATATATTAGAACATGAAGGATTTTATGTTGAAATTGCACACCTCCTCCAGTATCATGAAGCGTTATATGTAATCATCTATTTCCAACATGATGATTAGGATAACTCTCACAGAAGGAACGATTACAGATAAATTTATACTTACTATTAGTTAGAGTGTAATCGATGTAGGCTCAGAAGTTGTAAATAAATAGGAACAAAGAATAATTAAATTGTATTTATAATTTATATATGGATCTCTTATCCCCAAAAAGAAAAAAGAAAAAGATTGTAAAACAAGTAGGAACTAAAAGGTGGGAAAAGCTGATTTATATAGCAAATCGGATTTAATTGTGATTGTTCATCTTTTGTCTAGACAACATCCTAATATCCAATTAAATTATCAGAGGACGGGTTAGCTTCCTGGATACCTTCTACCTTAATGTATAGTGTAAGTATAAGTTATAGCTTCAACACTTAAGTATAATCTTATCTTATATTCACTAATACGGGTTTCTTTGCCACATGGCATCCCCCCTGGCCTTAACTAAAAGGTCTTAAACAATAAGATAAGAACGAGTTACTTACTGTTGATCGTTTTTGCTAATCTTGAGTTAGTTGTGACTTTTGTCTAATGAACTATTTACTAAATTATATTAATAAAATATATATCGGAATCCTCACTTAAAAGAATCTCTTGTTGATTATACAAAATACGAAAATACAAGCGGAATCTTTCTTATACTGTGAAAATTATGCTAAATTTTGAAAAGTATAATAATAGCAAATGTTTGAATAGCTGAAAAATAGATTCAATTAATCAATAATTGATTGAAGTCTAGAACTACCTAATAAGCATCTACACCGATAGATAGCTTATGGAATAGGAAGTACCGCAATGCCGGTTTACCAAAGTAGCTTATCAAGATAGCTTATCAAGATAAGAGATGATTAATGAAGATATTGTAGCCGATCATATTGATGAAAGGACTTGAATAATGAACAACAAATATATATTCAGTATAATATAAATAGGACATAGTTTCTATTTATTTAAATTATAACTTAAATAGTTTTTATAATTATCGATTAATACTATAGAATAGTTGTTTATAACCAATCAATAAAACTACAATTAAAACATATACCTGTTTAAATTCGTCCATTCCAACAGTTGAACAGCCACTTGATGATTTGTTTTAATTGTAGTTTTATTGAATGGATATAAACAACTATTCTATAGTATTAATCGATAATTATAAAAACTATTTAAGTTATAATTTAAATAAATAG